>CABFWO010000446.1:268320-294882 GCA_902155825.1 Timema genevievae | reverse complement strand
TATCTATCATTTGAAAATATACTTGTGTGTGTATGTATGTATGTATGTATGTATGTATGTGTGTGTGCGCGAAGCCAATTAATTTTTTTAATAATAAACAATCACGGTGTATGTCTGTTTAACTTCCGCTCCCTTCAGGGGAAATATAAAGTATTTTTAAAGCAGGTAGCCTGTCACGATAGAGTAACTAAGGCAAACCACATATTATATATAATTATTGCTAAAAAAAACCTCTTAACTACTGTTTTAAACGGTAACATTTCCGCATGGCAAACACACAACAACAAAATCTTTCAGAATCATTACCACCGAGCCCCGTTACGAACCCATGTCATTTACAATGAATCCTGTGCAGAGCTAAAAACGGGTTTGTTGCTCTTAGTATCACAGAGGCTCACCTTGACTTACTAACTAAAATATCTGGGTGCAATAACTACACATCTCCAGATTTAAAAAAAAGTTTATTGGAGATCTTATAACAAATAATATATTACTGTGCTAACACCGATCGTAAGATTAATTTGAATGCTCAGTAATCTGTGAAAAACTCCTTTTTCATATTGTCTGGTGCTTACGCCCCTCTAAAAACAAGAATATCTAATAATTTATTCAATCTCACAATGTTTTTTTTAATCTATAGACAAACACATGTTCTACTCATGCGTCGAAGTTTCCATCGCGAGTAGTGTGTCAATTGTATATTTTCAGACACACCCAACCGAGCGGGCGGATATCGGATTCTGAAAGAAGTCCCACGATGTAATATTTAGTGTATAGTCGTGTACACAGACATATTACATCTGCACTTTTGTCAGAGACATAGTTTAATCTGGTAGATATTTTATTAGTGAGAGTTTTATTTTTTTACATATACATCTTTTTTTTTGTTAGAAGACAAGTGATTTAGTTTTAAGGTGGTGCAGTAAAAAAAAACGTGAGTTTTAAGGTACTTCTTTTTGTAGTATTTATAGAAAATAAAACATTTATTGGACAAAATGAATACAATATTTCTTCAGTAGATTTGTTTAGTTTAATTTTATACACTTGGTAATATCAATAGTTTTTTAATATTTGTCATAAGTATAGCGGCATTATGCCAGGAATTTTTATGTATATTCAAAAAGTCCTGTTCAAAGTCCACTATGTTCATGACAGATATTCAAGAATAATGTGAACTACGGTACTGTTAGCTATGCTACTGTGAATTATTATAGTATGAACTATTGTACTGCTAGCTATGGTTCTATAAACCGTGTTGCTGTGTTCTAGAAAATGTTGTAGCAATGGCTGGTTCCAAGATAGGAGCTGTAGCCAAGATAAAGAACATAGCAAAGTCTACGTTCGCCTCTTGGTTGTTTCAGCACCACGTCTTACTAACTACCTGTTCAGGTTATACACATATGTACTATAGGGTCATGGTCTAGAGATGAGGAAGGTTGAATTTAGAGGAAGTGTGCGTGGAGGGAGAGTGAAAAACCATTTTGAAGAACTACCCTCAGCACACTCGACCGGAATTTGAACCCCGATTTCCCCGTCATCGGCAGTCCGGCCTATTGCGAGAGAAATACCTTAACCCATGTGGCCACTGAATAAATTTGAACCCCTATTTGTTAAGGGAGATTTGTTTCAATTTTAAGCGCAAGTAAAATTACAAAATATAATGTGTGACCACATAAACGTTATTAAATGGAAGTTGACTACTTGTTCCATTTGGTCTGCAGCCATGGCCGTGTGGGCAGGGAGTCTGACTACACATATAAAGCACCCCTGGCTCCATCATATTATTTAAACATATTGTAATTATTTATGCTTCATCAACGTAAATTATACAACTTTTTATACGGCTTTCTTCTGGTTTATTAACATTGTTAGATTGTCAGGTCATGACGTAGTTTTAATTGATATTTGGGTGTTTGGTACACAATAACGGTTCTCTTTCTCAGGTGTGAACTAATCAATCATAATGACTGGCGGTTTTGGATGACAAGTGGCCAATCAAGGTTGGCTCAATACGAAGGCTTGATTGTAATATGAAACCATGGAGCTCTTTGAGATCTGTAATGTGCGTGTTGGATTGAATACGTTGGGTATCTTATTATTATAACATCTCATACTTCGATACGAGTTTAGTTACATCAAATACAAACAAAAACAAAAAATAGTGGGTTGAGCACCATCAAGTTTATGGAGTATTTGGCAATTTTTATCTCTCATATAGCTTAAATATTGTAACGTATAAAAGAGCTAGCCTGATATATTATTTGTTAGTTCGCCACAATTAGTGTTATATTTTATATAATTATTGAATTGGTTTCAAGTTTGTTTTTCTGTACTATAATACTTAAAAAGGGATAATGTCTTATTTTAGAAAACAAAAGTTTTGGTGTTTTATAGTTTTTATTTTTAGTAGATAAACAGTTTTTCTAGATATCTCACATGTTGTAGATTTTAATAAAAGCCCGACTATTGCATTATATGCATGATAATTCCCGACACGTGAAATTTAAAATATAGATTAATATGTCATAGACCCAACCCACACGGCTCCTCGTCAGGAAAGCAAGTGAAGAGATGCGTACCTTGAAGTAGGTATATCTAGCGACATTTCCTTCTCGAAACTTCCCAAAAGAAAAAAGGGTGTGGTCATCCAGGTGCGTTTCTGTTCACAAATCTGAGTTGGCTTTTCAAACGGAGACGTAGACAGATGTCGCCATACCTTGCAAATTAACAACTTAACACAAATAAATCTTACTACCCGCTCGCATTTATAATATCGTAATTTTGAATATAGATGTGAATAATAAATTATTGAAATGTGTAATTCCATATCATTACAATATTGTAATCATAAACAATTTCTACCCCTAATTTATTATTTACGTAGTAGGTGCTACAAACTAAAAAAAAGGAGTCTTACAATTCTGTCTGTCTGTCTGTCCCCATGTCTGGTTGCCTGTACACGGGGCTACAGTAGTCTCGTGGCTTATTTGGTGCTGACTGACAGCTGACGGCTTTAAAAAGCTACCAGACCAAACTATGTATCCCTACGCCGAACCATATGATCTACAAAAAACATGTGTTTAGCAGCTGTCACTTCTGACAGTCAAAATTTAGGTATATACTTAACTTTTGACTGTCAGAAGCCAGCTGTGAACTGTCAGTCAGCACCAAAGAAGCCGTGGGGCTACTGTACAGCCGATATAATTTGATGGATTTCGTTTAAACTTGATATATAGTAGCTATATGGTCACACCTAAATTCCAAAATTGCTATTTTGATTCTTGCTCTAAAATTAAAGGTAATTCACTGATTACAGATATTTGAAAGTTCAGAAATTTAGAAAATTGTTGAAGTTATTTTGTTCAAAATTGATAAACTTATCCAGGGAGGGTTTTAAACCATAAATAGCACCATATTTTTTTTCTCCATAAAATCTATTGGAGGCCTAATTACCTATGGCTTATTTTGAAATTTTTTTTAGAAAACTACTTTAACGATTTGTTCAAATTGTGTAGTTGGGGAGTGTTTTATACTGTATATAAGAAGGTATTTTCAATTTTATAAATAAAAATTAGTGTAGTTTATAAATAACTGATTTTTGAAAACTTGATAGGCCAGTAGTAGAAATATTATCCAGTATTAATGTACTGTACCGTTGTCCAGGGGACGCCCGAATATACTAATAGTACATCCTTTCCGTGAAGGCTCTTTCCGTGTCCTGATGAGATGAGGTGATGGTGATAGCGAGTATGAGGGTATGGAACCAGTGGAAACACTTAAACCTAACTTAAGACTAGCTAACCAAACCCCGGTGACTGTTGGGGTAGTTCCCCTTTCTGGAAACATACCCTAGATACCATCCGGGAATTGAACTCTGGATCCCTAGACTCGTAGCTAGGTGCGCTGACCACTACACCATGGTGTAATTTAGTAAAACATATGAAAGGGTACTGACAACAGATTTTTGAATATAAATTTTTTCAAACTAGAATATAATCTATGAGGAAGTACTTGTGGCCATGTCGTACCAATCGTTATTTTTTTGAATTGGACGTAGATGTTTTCTCCCTAATTCTGGATCTACGGGACATTCCAGGACTAGACCGCCATCTCCTCCCCACACAGTCACAGGAACAGGAAGCGTGGCTATTCATACGACACAAACACTATTTGACTAATTATGTCCTGTCCCTTCAATACAGCACACCTTCACACACAGCTCCATTCTTCACGAGCAGATAATCTCTCTACGTGCGCGAGTAGTCCGGAATACGTTCCCACGTAGTTCCTTTGTTCTTCCGTTTCGACGTGCTTTGGCATTCTTCCTGTATCCTCGATTTCGGTTCAGGTCGTTCCCCAAAACAAGTGAAATCTTTCCTCGTGATGCATATTATATAAAAAAAAAACACAATAGGGAGCTAATGAAGAGACGTGACGCCCTCCTTGCATACCCAACTAGGGGAAGATTTATATTTCTTTTGTTCTGTCCAAGACGATGGACCGATCCAATTGGTTGGTTTTTTTTGCTCTTAAACTGTACTTTAGAGGAACAACGAACTATCTCCAAATGTAGGATTGGTTTCACATTTAACTGCAACTGTGGGCATGCGGGTAAGGGCTCCTGTCTCATCTTGATTGTTTGGTTTGCCAGTGATGGGTAGGCCAGGTTTTGAATCACGAATGAGGGCACTGAGATTTTTTTCCCCAACCTAAATAGTTTCCCACTCTTCCTCCATGAAAACGCTGGTACACTTCCTCTAAATTCTACCTTACACAACTTCATCTCCCATTAGTGTGAATATGAGGACTGCATGGATGGGTGTTGGTAAGACATGGGGAATTCGATGAGTATAATTTATATTTGCTTTTTTTCTGAACAAATGATTACTGTCTTCTCATGTATTGTTTTCTAGCACTGCGTCTTACTACCCATTCGGGTTATAGGCTTATGTACTAACTACGCTAGTAGTTTTAGGGATTAGGAAGGCTACATTTTGTATAGTAATTGTACCCGCATTTGCGGAGAGGAAGAGTGAAGCACCATTTTAGAAAAAAACCACCCTCAGAACACCAGACTGAGATTCGAACCTCAATTTCCCCGTCTTCGGCAGTATAATCTACTACAAGAGTAGAGTCTTAGACCATGTTGCCACCGAAGCGCGTCACATGTATTAGAAACAATATTATACTAGTTAGAGCGAATCTTATATGTATACATAGGGCAACACTCAAGAGCTCATCTAACGGCCGATTGACTGGGAAACTAAACAGAAGACTAAGTTTGGACCAGGGACCAGTTTTCTAAACACTTCATATGATAACATTAACATTTAAATCAGACAAATAATTTTTTCAATTTTAAAATAATGGTTTTACAATATTGATGGTTCTACTTTTCCTCGACGCCTCGGAAAGAGAAATATTGGTATCCTAAATAAATCTAACTCAAGATTTGGATGAATGTCGATGTTTCATGAATCCCTGAAACAGAAAAAGTGGTATTAGCGATGCAGTCTGTCTATCTGTGTGTCTGTATCTCGGGCTAGAGCCGAAACAATTTTATCGATTGGGCTAAAACTTGCTAACTAGGGTTTCCACAAGGTTCCTCCTGAGGGGTTTTGGGATTTATTTACTAACTAACCCTAAAATTAAAGATAGTTCACTGAAGGACAAAAAGAGATTAAATCGATTTTGCTCGAAATCCGCTCTATTAGTTTTGATAAAATTTTGTATCTATGAATTAACATTAAAAACCAAATGGAAACTCTCATTCTCACAAAAAAAAAGTCATTTTTAGGGGGATTTGAAAATTAAATTGATGCTCTTTGGTGTACATAAATATTCCTCTTTTATCAATGTTTCCGTAAATGTGTATTCTATTTCATTTATGTTCTTTGGTTGAAGGTGATGTTCTGTCTTTTCTATCATGTTTCCTAAACAATATATTATTTTCTTTAACAAATATTACGAGTTTTAAGTAAATTTCTCCATTTTTAGATGCATTAGAGAGAGAGAGAGTCTGTGCGTTTGCACCGTACCATTTTATTTCGATTTTTTTTCCCACTGGTGCTAAAACCGGTGTTTTCTAAAGAAGAATATAGGTTACCGCCCCAAACAAAATATGACGTCAGGATCTATCTGTAATACTTATCTAAGTTGGTTTTTAACTTTTGGGTGAGACGTACATTTAGCACCCAACACTAGGATCAACTAATTTATCCGAGTAGTAGGAGGAAACAAAACACAAATATAATCTAATAAACGACGTTTAATACTATCCGGGTACCGATCCAGGGTCCACCAAACGTGTGACAATACACCCAGCCCACTTGCTAACAAGGCAAGTCCTCAAATCTTTAGCTAGCGGAATATTTGTAACGCACCCTGGACCGCAATGGGGGTTCATTGATATGTTAATTAAAGGTTTCCTTTTCCTGACGTAGCCCTTGCATGACAAATGTGTCCGCTGTTTAGAAAGTAAACAGCCCGGTTCGTCTTACATTACTCGCAGTTAGGGTGTGGTTAGCAAACACAAACATGCAACTTGTGTAGGTAATATTATTAAAACTTTTTTTTGTAAGAATTGAACTTTACAGGTGTAAAAATAAATAAAAATGTAATAGTTTTTTTTACATCCGCTTTAATAATTTTTTTTTAAATCACGGTGGACTCCAATCACTGATTGCACCTTTCCTGTTTAATCTATCCTTGAAATACACGGACTGGTCTCAGACCCAAGCTCCATAGTTTATATCTTTAGTGCTTGTGGTCACGCATACTAAGGCGTCAGTATAGTAATTGGTACGATCCAGTGATGGTGAAGGCCTGGTTTGATTCTCGACTGGGGTAACTAGTGTTGGTTTTCCGCACGGGATGTATCAATGTGGTTTTCTCATACTCTCCCCAAGCTAATACGTTTTTCTGTTATTTCTCTGTTACCATCTTGTTTTATCATCACGTCTTCATATCCCTTAGGGGTGTACGCATATATACTAATTACGTCTATGTGTTAGGGATGAGAAAGGTTGAATTAAGAGGAAGTGTGCCCATATCAGCGTGGAGATAAAATGAAAAATCATTTAGGAAAATCCAATCTCAGTAATTTATACCCGAAGGTATTTCGAACCCCGATCTCCATGCCATCGGCTGACCAGTCTAACCTGAGAGTGACCCCTTAGACTTTGCAGCCACCGAAGTGTGCTATCATATTAATCTATACAACTTTAATTAATCTTTGATTATATTTCTTTATACTACTGAGATAGTTTAAAAAGTTCCTGTCGTACAAATTTTCTCATATAGTTTATTGTAATTAAGAACAAACAGTAAAAAAATTTTTATCAGTGAACATCCATAAATAATTCTTCCTAAGAAATAAAAATAGGCGAACCTCTTCAAACATAATTTAACAAAAAATTGTTATTGCAATTTTTTTCTTAATTTACATACATACATACATACATACATACATACATACATACATACATACACATCATACATACATACATACATACATACATACATACATACATACGTACATACATACATACATACATACATACATACATACATACACACACACATACATACATACATACATACGTACATACATAACTAAAAAAGCTGTTCCCTTACGGGGTAAGTAAGAAATTGTACATTTAGCTCAAAAAAACAACTTTGTGATCCATCCTCACTAACTTTCTCCACAGTTCCCTATCCTTGTGTACTCTCTTCTCTTCAACAACATCCATACATCCAGTCATACATGCTCTTTTATTCTTAAGACTTTTAATGTTTCTTTTTTTCACACATTCATTTACAACATTTTGCCACGTCTTACATGGCCTACCACTACTTTTTAATCCACACACTCTACCTTCATATATTTTCTTCTTCACTCTATCCACACTAATCCTCTCAACATGCCTAAACCAACATAACACGCTTCTTTCACATTGGCCTATTGAATTCCCTTTCAAACTGCACTCTTCCAGCACCCATTCATTACTAACTCTGTCCATACGAGTTCTTCCACAAACATTTCTTAGATATCTCATTCCAACCGCCTTACTCTTGTGTTTCTCCTGACAAACCCACGCTTCACATCCATAAAACAATGTTGTCACTAATACACTCTTATATACTGCCATCTTTTCCTCTTTCGATACTATTTCATTATTTACAATGGTCCACATACTTCCAACCACTCTCCGAGATGCATTCACCTCACCCGTCTGTCGATTTCACCAAATATCCTTCCATTTGTATAGAATATTCTGCCTAAATACACAAATGCATTCACTTGTTCTAACAGTTTTCCATTTATACAGCGCTGACAAACATTTCTTAATCCGTTCTTATAAAAAAACTATCACTTTAATTTTGGAGACACTTATACGCAGATCTATTGTGCCTGTCACCAAATTCAAACGGTTTAGTGCATTTTGCAAGTTACTTTCCTTCTCAGAAATCAATACGGCATCATCTGCATATAACAGCACTCTCACATTCACATTGTCCAATTGTACACCAACCATGTCCTCACAAGCACCCCTCATATACTTATCCATGAACACATTAATTTATAAGAAATTTCAAAAATCAGTCATCAGTAAACTACCGATAATTTTACAGATAGAAACGAAATAAAGATTTTTCCTTGAGGTACAACCATCAATATTACCTAAACAAATACCAAGCTTGAACCAAATCCGTTCTCTGTTCTTGAAAGTGGATTATATCCATGGAAATAACAGCCGTCCTCTTAAAATATCTCATCAGGGTTTGGAAACGAGCGTAAGACTCCCATCCGGACCCAAACGAGATCTTGATTCTCGAGTTGTCAGTAGAGTTCAATTATTGGTCATGCACGAACACCATTTGGGTCTTGGAGGAGGACTACTTTAGTGGGTGGAGTGACACCACGGAGGAAAGAATGAGCCGCAGGTGCTTATCCCCCCTCCCCCCCGCGTGTGAACGATATCTCAAACCCGATGAAATTACAGCCCGGCGATTGAACTTTCATCGTGGAGAAGGTAGAGCTGGCCTTCGGAGACAATATCATGTCTTTTGGCAGACAAACAGATCACAACAAATTTTTTTAAGCACCGCTTCTTACTACCCGTTCGGGTTATACGGGTATGTACTGTATTAATTACAATAATGTTTGTAATGGATGGGGAAGATTGAATTTAAAGGAAATTTACCTTAATTTGCATGGATGAAGGGGGAAAAATCATTGAGGAAACATAATTTCTTAGTACACCCGAACAGTATTCGAACCTTGATCTCTTCGTCATCGGCAATACAGTATATTTTAACAGTGACGCATTAGACCGTATGGGTGGTCGTGTGTTTAAATTACGTTTAGTTCCGAATAGTTAGAACGGTCAGAGATAAACCGTAAAAAAAAAAAAATCTTCCAAGACCACACATTTCGAATACCATAATATATATCTGAAACCCGCATCGGTAGCCGCGTGGCGCTACTCTCGCAGTAGACTAGACTGCCGATGACGGGAAGATTGAGGTTTCAATATCGTTTGGGTGTCCTGATAGAGGTCTTTCTTAAATGGTTCCCCACTTTCCTTTCACGCAAATGCGGGTACACTTCCTATATATAGCCCTCTATATCCCTAAAAACATCAGAGTAATTAGTGCGTAGGCGTATAATGGGAACGGGTAGTAAGAGGCGGTGCTAAATATAAAATGTGTGTGTGAGATATATAATTTACAGGAAGCAATAAAATAGAATGTTCAGGACTAGATCTTTAGTTATCAGCAAGATATGTCTCTCATTCACACCAGAGTAAAGTCTTCTCGGTTTGTACTATGGAAGGGACAATATACAACCCGCTAAAAGAGACGATCGCCTTCTAAGGTGTTTTAAAGGTTAAAAGACCGAAACGCTAATATAAGCTCACGATTTAGGTGAAAATTACGATATCGAGGAAGTGGACAAGCACGACCTTTGTGTGTGTGTGTGTGTTAGTAGAATAGGTTTGTTTAGTTTGGATGTTGAAATGTTATCACAAAATTGGCTAGGATATTCGATTATTGTTTCCATTTCGTTCGTAAATGGAGGCGTGAATTTAAATATGGTCGCCAGCAAAGTCGCACGAGCAGAACTGACTCTTAAGAACAGCTGGATCAGAGTCGTGACCTCCATAGCACACTATAACCTTTGTTACGTCATTCACAGGAGTTTCCGCATTCCTTACAACTGCATCTTGGAGGTAATGAATGCACTACTCCATCTGGAGGTATTAGAGAAACAACTGCATCTGGATGTAACAAAGGAACAACTGCATCTGGAGATAATAGAGGAACAACTGCATCTGGAGGTCATATGATAACAACTATATCTAGAGTTCATAGAAAAACAACAGCATCTGAAAATAATAGAGTAACAACTGCATCTGGTACTCATAGAGGTTACAACTGAACCTGGAAGTAATAAAGGAACAACTTCATCTGGAGTAATACAAGTACAGCTGCATTGGTAGGTCACAGAGGTACAACTGTATCTGGAGTAATACAGGTACTGCTGCATTGGTAGGTCACAGAGGTACAACTGCATCTGGAGTAATACAGGTACAGCTGCATTGGTAGGTCACATAGGTACAACTGCTGGAGTAATACAGGTACAGCTGCATTGGTAGGTCACAGAGATTACAACTGCATCTGGAGTAATACAGGTACAGCTGCATTGGTAGGTCACAGAGGTACAACTTCATCTGGAGTAATACAGGTACAGCTGCATTGGTAGGTCACAGAGGTACAACTTCATCTGGAGTAATACAGGTACAGCTGCATTGGTAGGTCACAGAGGTACAACTGCATCTGGAGTAATACAGGTACAGCTGCATTGGTAGGTCACAGAGGTTCAGCTAATCATTTTGAGAAGGAAACGTGTATGGATAGCATTTTCCCAGCGTGTGTACGTATGTATATCTCAGAGCAGCCGGGCTGAAACTCCTTCAGGCAGAGAGGTGGTCCCATCAAGATAGTAAAGAGGTCAAAGATACTTAAGTTACTGTAAATACTGTTAGCTAAGATCACTGTAGCAAAAGGTAGTTATATATCTTACTCTCATCGAGGATCAAAGAGTTTTGCTAAAATATCGACGTCAAACATTTGAGTTGAGACTTTTATTTTTACCTTAGGGTTAAGAGTCAAAAAGTGAAAGTTGCAAATAACGGAATATTATTCAAGTCTAGAAAGTAATATGGCGAAGTAAAGGACTGTTCAACAAACAGTCACTGGAAGAAGAAAAAGTAACAATAGTAAAAATGTTAATATCAATACGCCAGATGTGATACATTTGCCGAGGAAGGAGTAACGATTAATTCCCGCCACCTCTCTAACCCTTCTACTCTCCTGATACATTTGATTTATGAAATGTGGATCTTGTACGGTGGTTTTGTAAAGCCAATGTTCGACTAACTAAACTACGCCTTTATCAACATCATTTCATCAGCCAAGGCTCGTTTGTTCTTTGATTCATTGATAAGCATTGCCTGGCATTAGGGACAAAAATAGATTAACACACTGGTTTATTAATGAGCACATGAATTGATTTGGGTGTTTTTAACAAGCGTAATCCATTTGGTTGTTTGCTTATGATATGTCGACTGGTCGGGCAAAAGGTGGCGAGGTGAGGGAGGGGGTGTAATTATATGTATTTTGAAACTCAGTTCGACCACCAGAAGTTGGTTAGCAGAACAGTAGCGTAAACTTTTTGTAGAACGTTACTTTTAGAAAATACCAACATAATTTTTTGCTGTTACCATTGATAACATTTTACTATATTACTTTTGTTAATTTATAGGTATTAATAATACATATCAAAAGTAACAGCTGTGACTTGACGAATGAATCCTTGAAAGTAGTATTTTTGTTGTAATGGAATAATTTATCATCATCAGTAGTTGATGCTGTAGGAAGTTTTATTATTATTAGCACCGCGTCTTACTACCCGTTCGGGTTATACGCACTTACGCTAATGTGTAATGGTAGTGTGATTGTGAGATGAAATGGAGGACCTACAGTTAAACGTGGGATCCGAACCACGGTGAAAGCCTGGCATTCCTCACATTCACAAGTTGTGATTAATACACGTCTTGTCAGAGGTGAAGGAAGGGGTTTGGCAATCAGATAAATCTGTGCCGGGACCGGGGATTGAACCCCGGACCCTCAACACAGAAGTCCGACACCTTACACCTAGACCACCAGGTCACGTGGTAGGAAGTTAAGTTGTCGTCCTGATTATTCATATTGCAATGGAATAAATTAACAACAGTAGTTGATGTAGGAGGAAGTTAAGTTGTCCCTCTGATTAATTATTCATGCTGCAATGGAACGAACACTTATATAAGTATACCTAGTATTTTTTGCCACAGAGTGTACACCAGAGTCACAGAGTCTTCATATATCACCAGGCAAATGAGCATGTGTGTGTGTGTGTGTGTTAGACCTCCACACACGATGGCTAACTGGAGTGGCGAGTTTCAGCCCGAAGATTAATAAAAAAAGGTGTCGTATTTAGGGCACATCCAAGGCTGTTTGTGACTGCGTCCTTCTACGGGTTACTCCAGATGTTGTCTTGAGGTGTGAGCTCCATTAAGAGATCTGCTGGTCTCTAATGAGGGGTCTCTAAGACCCGCGGGGGGGGAGGGAGGTGACCACTTAACCATTACTTAGCGATTTTATCACATTCAATGATTATGATGGAATGGTATTTGACATGGAAAACGAGCGAGAAAATTAGAAATCCTGGCTCATTATTATAGTGCAATGTTTTGAGCCAATGTTAACCTTTTTACATCCATTACTCTTTACAGGCTGTAGTCCGTTTTTTATTAAATCCATATATTTTCCCCTACCGGCTTGCTAGGCCTGTCATGTGCCTTATAACCTAACTTATATCTAGAACAGACACAACCGCCGTTAATTCATCACTGTGAAAAGGTGAACCCACATTTCACCAATTATCAATTTTTAGGCTGTGTCGGGAATCAAGCCCGGGACCCTTAGCTCAGTAGAGAAATAAGCTACCGACTGAACTAGGGTGTCGGAGTGTCAATGTGAACCTGATTATACTTAAATATGGACATGCTCACAGCGGTGGACATGATAAATAAGGCGTAAGTTTCGTCTGCTCTGGCTTGCCGGTGACGGAGAATTTGGTGTTTGAATCCTATCTGGGTGTGTTAAGGTTTTTGGTAACTAAATGGTTTCCTACTCTCCTTTCACAACAATGCAGGAGAATTTAATATAAATTCCTCGTTTCTCCCTTTATCATAGCCTGGGCGGGTGGTAAGCAAAAACGACACAGTGACCACAGTGACTTGTCATTACTGAGAGGTTTTCAAAACGACTAATTTTTTTAAAAAAAAGAATTTAGTCACAGCTTCCCTAGTAATGCACCCACAGTCCAATTTTCACAGAAAGGGTATTTTAGAAAATTTAAACATATTTCTTTGTGATCAACGTTGATAACATTTTACTATATTATGATGGTTATTTTATGTGTGTTGATAATATCCATCAAAAGTTACAGCTGCAGATTACATGACTTGATGTATGAACAAGTGAGAGTAGATCTAGTAGCTTTACTAGCTGTCAAAGAAGGTCCTTCCTATGAAAATTGAGCTATACCTAATTAGTTTCTAATTTATATGTATTTACTCGACCTTTATATGAATTTTTGTGCCGTTAGCGCTTGGTACTTCCTGATTATTGTCAACAACGTATAACCACTATCCTCCCTTCTAGATTTCATCTTGAAGTCCTTGGATGTGTCTGCAGGGGAACGTCAAGCTATATAGCAGGTCAAAGGTCAAGGTGAAAATATGTGGGCGCTATGAGGAACGGATTGGTTTTGTATGATGAATAAACTCAAACCCACTTCAGTGGTCGAACGGTCTAAGGCATCAACTGAGGGTGGTTTTCCCGAGATGGTTTCTCATTCTTCCTCCACACAAATGCAGGTAGATTACCTCTAAAATGCTTCCTTCCTCATCTCTACCTTATAAGAGTAAATATCATATGTGCGTATAACCTGAATAAGTAGTAAGACGTGGTGTTTAAAAAAGTCCAGTTTGAAACTGCCTCATTTTACAATCTGGATTATGCATTTCGCTCTAACATTTCATTAAGGGGGAGGGGGAAACATCTAGGTAGGCCTGTTAGAGATTATTAGCCCTGACCTTTCAGTCATCGCCCAACCAGGCAAGACGAGATTGAGGTCTGAAAGTGTCCACTTAAAGGTGCGATTGACCATACAACCAGTCACCAATCTTCAAAGTATAATCATACGCAGACGTTGTGCGCTGGAGCCGGGCTCATTGCCCAACGGAGCATAATTGCGCTCCTCGCTGGTTTGTTTTCGGGCTATTCTCGAGTCACGGAGTTTCGTCGAAGACATCAACCGAACGGCTTACAGTCCCATTATCTCTCAGGTGTATGACAAGTAAAGAGGTGGGCTGTGATATAATATAACTAGTTTATTTGCTCTCAATCCTTGGAACTTGTCCGAACTTGTGTTTTCAGCCACAGGGGGGTACGTAGCTTTGGAACGTCTTAGGCTGGGTGCAGACTGCAACCCCTACCCTCATACCAAGCCCCAGATCTTTTTAGTGTGGTTACTCATTAGAAACAGTGTTGGTCGCTGTCAATTTACCTATTTTTTTCATATTAGTTTGATTAATTTATTCCAATTTTGTTTATCACAAATCCACATTTTGTTAGAATGACTTAAAAAACAAACGAGCTAAGTGACCAATGTTAGTATCGTTATCTTAGAACTCTCCTTAGATTTCAAGTTGAAATGTTATACTACACTTTCTCCTTGGTGATCAAGCAGGACACAAAAACAAATGAATAGTATATTTAACAGAACACTATAGAGAATTACCAATGCTCACGCGGGTTAAAACGTATATAATATGTAAATAACACAAAACATATTTGTATGCGTGGTCCGTCCTGGATTCAAACAATGTCCCTGCCAAATTTAGTTAGAATTTATTCACCAATTTGGAAGTAATCGTGGACCAAACAGACTTACAGGTGAAATACCATATGGTCGAGTTAAAACATTACCTCCACTACACTTATTCGATGATGATGATAGTAATAATAATAGTTGTAATAATATAAATACCAACAAAGCCTTAGAAAATTCCCTAGTAGCCGAGGAATTTTTGTTGTGTCTTTTCTACAATTAATTTAGTTTGTAATTCATGTGTTGAGACAACCATATGGTTTATAAAATACCCCTTGAATTCCCCTTATAATAATAATAATAATAATAATAATAATAATAATAATAATAATAATAATAATAATAATAACAACAACTACAATAATAATTTAAACGCAATCCTCTAGATCCAAGAAAATTCCCCAGTGAATTGTTCCAACAGTTGTACGGGCCGGTTTTAAAACTCCGCCGTGTGAGTCCTCAACCCGTGGCACAGCTCTGGGAGGCGGTACCCTCCTCAACCCCCCTACCCCAATCCTATTTAAAACACTGAAGGTAGCTCATTATTTAATGACTGCTTGGGGGCTGGTTCTTGTTTACAGATTGTTTAGTTGTGATCATTGAGACAACGCATAGCGTTAAATTGGTTTGGTCAATAGCTTAGGACGTCTGAATTAATAGGCCTTGATAAGAGACGTGGAGGAACACTCACTTGGTATGTTACAGGCCTTGATAAGAGACATGGAGGAACACTCACTTGGTATGTTACAGGCCTTGATAAGAGATGTGGAGGAACACTCACTTGGTATGTTACAGGGCCATGGAAGGTCGGCCCAATAGAAACAAATCCTCCGCCTCTTAGTACCCTCCCGGATTGTACTCGGTTGTATATTTCCTTTAGCACTGCGTCTTACTACCTGTTCAACTCATGTAATAATTACAATAGTGAGCTAAGCGGGAGTAGGGTTGAATATAGAGGAAGTGTACCAGCATTTGTGTGGAGGGCGAGTGGATAACCATTCAGGAAATAATGCCTTAGTACACCAGACTGGGATTAGAACCCCCGATCTCTCTGAAATCAGGAATACAGTAATACCACGAGTCTCTAATGCGTCACTATCGCAATATATTGAACTGCTGATGACGGGGCGATTGGGGTTCGAATCCCAGTAGGGTGTACAAAGGCTTTTTTTTCCATAATTGTATTTACAGTCTCCTTCAACACAAATGCTGGTAAATTACATCTAAAATGTTTCCTTCCCCTTTCCTACCCCATTAGATTGATTATATATTCGTATAAACGGAACAGGTAGTAATACGCGGTGATAAAGAAAGTACGTAACCATGCGCCCTCCAGTCAGCTACCCTAACCACTCGGCTATAGGGATGGTTATGTCTCGTACGATACTGTCGTTCCTGGTTTTATAATACAATTTTCATTTTAAGGAACTTATCTGACAGCTAGATCTACTTTCACATATTCATACGTCAAGTCATGGTCACTTTTATTAGATTTTGTCAATACATATAAAATAACAACAACAATAATACTATAGTAGAATGTTGTCGATTGGCCTCCACAAAATGTTTGTATTTTCTTAAAGGCCCTTCTTATGAAAATGGGACTGTAGTAAAGAGTTTAGTCATCCAATAATCCAATCCCTGAACTAAACAATTACTCTCCATTAGATTGGGAGCTGCATTCCAGATGGAATTACATGGAGGTCGATGCCAATTAGTGAATGGGGAGGTAAAAGTAATTTAGGAAACTTCTGTGAAAATATAGTTCAGTATAAATTAGACAGTTATTATATCACACAGCCATTATATAAGTTGGTACTAGATAACTTTGTTGACTAGAGAATTTCTATAATCACCACAATTGTTTATGTTGCCTTGTATTTATTAAATAATGGATATTTGTATTGCTATTAAAATTGTTCGGTAACTGTCCGATGAAAGCAATCCACTCTGTTACATGATACTAGGCAAATTCACTTTTGTTTCACGATGTAGGAGTTTTACTTTCAGATAGAAGGGGATCTTTTTTTATGCTCGTGAGTGACAGGAAGAATGTTCAATCAATTGTAGTTACAAGTTGACTACAGTGCAGCTTTTAAACTAATGAACTTTAACAAAAAAAAATCAAACTTGGTAAACACATAAACTCGTCGAAACTGATCTGGTTAACATATTTTAATATTTTTTTCTTCCATTTCAAGAATTGCGTATTATCTGTTTGATGTATATTTTTAAATATTAATTTTATTTATTTGTTTGGGGTATTTAACGTACACTTTATAAATCAACAACACACGAGACTTTCTATGAGCGAGAGTGAAGGAAGTTGTGCTACGTACGGATTTTTATTGCTCAAGATAAATCCGTCAGCCCCAGATGGGTTTGAACCCACGAATATCGGGTCCTGAGGCAGCGAGCACTTTACCAAAAGACAACCAAGGTTGAATATATCAAAATACTTTGAAATATTAAATTGACCTAGATTACAAGATTAAAATAATTGTATTCGTTTCTTCTTAATAAACTTAATAGTAAAAAAAATATATATACGAGTCTTAGCCAGACTAATAATCCCCAAAGTAAAATTTATTTCTTGTCCAAGTCACAGGTTTTGCGGTACATCCCGGCTAAATTTAGGACTTTTCGTGATTTTTCTACAAATTTGCAGCTCAATAACTTTTATCAAAAACAAGAACTGTTTTTTTATGACATCGGGACTGCTATCTTAACAGGACTTAACTGAATTACGTTGGTTATCAAGATTGCAGCTTCACTATTAACATTTTTTAAACTTTGATTTGATAATTATCATCATCACCATCATCAACTGTTTCCAGCCTGTGGCCGGGTCACTTTAGTAAAATGCCTCCATCTTCATCTTTCCTTCCCCCATTCTTCCTCCTTTAATTTCTTCCATTCTTCTCCTCTCACTTGCACACTTTCCGTTATCTGCTCCTACCATCTCTTTCTTGACCTTCGTTGTGGTACTTTTCCTACATTCTTCATTTCCATAATTGATTTCCATTTTGATTTGATAAGCCTCTAAGTAGATGCTTTTATTTAGTAAATAAAATAAAAATAAAAGACTTTTTTTTTAAGAATTTTAAACACTGCTGTCAAAATAAATGGAAGTTTTCTAAAAATTGTGGCTTCTAATTCGGATATTTTTGAATTAAAAAACAGTTATGGAAGTATCTTCGGTCCATGTCGCCGCGTCTTACTTCCTGTTCGGGTTGTACGCATATGTAGGCCCGCTAGCTATGATAATGTATTTAGGATGAGGAGGGTTAAATTTGGAGGAAATGTACCTAGGTATCCCCCTCATCGGCAGTCCAGTATTTCAAGAGTGACGCCTTGCACCGTTCGGCCACTGAAACGGTTTTTATAGTCAATCTAATCACCTCCGAAACCAGACAGAGCCTTGTTCTGATCCTGGCTACAGATTAGGCTCAATAATCAGCATCGTCACGGCCCGGTGTGAGCACGATGTGTGCTATCTGGTCGGTTGATTTACGACGGGTGAAGGACAGCAATTTGGGCGGGACCACCCTCCCCCCCTTTATAGCTCCTAGCCCTCTATCACAGGAGTTATCTGATATATCCCCCAGTGCTTTGCAGACAAGAACCTCACCAGTTACTTCCAAAGTGTTGATTGCATTAGCGCAGCGCTTATATTCATTAATTCAACAAATTAGGAACATTTATAAACGTACATTATCTTATTACATCTAAATAAAGAAGACTTTTTTTTAGCCTGTTGCAACAATTTAACTGTTTTTTAATCACTATTTCAACACAAATATATATATTTGTGTTGAAATAGTGATTAAAAAACAGTTTAACCTGTTGCAACAGGCTAAAAAAAAGTCTTCTTTATTTAGATGTAATAAGATAATGTACGTTTATAAATGTTCCTAATTTGTTGAATGAATAAATATAAGCGCTGCGCTAATGCAATCAACACTTTGGAAGTAACTGGTGAGATTATATATATATATATATATATATAAGGTGAGATGAAAGGTGACGCGGATTGAGGTATTTTCACAGATATAATAAAAAAATAACTTTTGGGCAAAAATAAATAAAATATTGTTCCATCAGACACGTTTAGTTTAATTTTCTACACATGAGGATATTAACAGTTCTTGAAAATCTGTCATGGTATAGTGAGTGTAATTTGATGAAAAAACCCATTTTAAATTAAGAGAAAAAGTCCTGTTAAAAAAAAAAAGGCCCGCCATGCTTATGACAGATATTCAAGTACTGTTGATATCATCAAGTGCAGTAAATTAAAGGAAATGATTCCATCCAAGCAATATATTATTTATTTTGTATAGAAATGTTTTGTTGCTGTTTTGATAACCTTAACAACACAAGTTTCCTTCCAGTTCAGCTTAATCGTGGAGATTGCATTGATTAGCTCACTTTGATAATATATTTAGATTAGGTTTAAGGCGTTTTTAATTTATCGTGTCGTTTTAATAGAACCAAATTATGTGACTTTGGTAGATTATATTTATCATGCTCGACACCTCAAATATCACAACAGTTTTAAATTAACAATGGTCCCGGCATATCGTAAGATCTCGCCTGCAATTAGCCGACCAGCAGGTCACTGCGGGAAGCATCCAACAAGGGGTAAACCAGAGGATCAAACTTAAAGTAACACTTGTTCGGATTTCCCCAGTATAATCATGATGTAAGTAAACATAATCTCCGTTAAATATGGGTTTAAAAGTGGCTATAATTGCAACTATAATAATACTGTTTCAAAGTCTTATTTATTTCAAGGTTATGCCTAAGAAATATTTGTAAAAAGCCACCAGATACTGGCCATATGTTTAGTTTGAATAACTTCTTTTATTTTTCTCTTTGTACACACAATGCTTTGGTGTGTTGAGTATTAGTGACTCAATCCTGGACTAACTGTAATGTCAACACAACAGCCCAACTCCATATAGTTATTATATTATCATTATTACCAGGATATTATGGCAAGCCGTCACAATAGTCGTCAATAACAACAGTAAATAGTAAAGCTATAAAACTTCCTTGAAGCAGACCATAATTACACCCAAGAACTAATTAATAAAAACACATAAACTCATATGAGTAAGCAAAGAAACGCGAGAATACAGGAATGGATAAAAGAGAACAGTGAAGGTAAAACCAAAAGGACATGGCAGTTTAAAAAAATAAAAGCAAGCATTCCTCTAGAGTTTTTGTGATATCCTCCAGCCCATCAAGTTCCTAAATATGACAAGTAATACAGTTCCAAGACAAGTCCCTAAGTTCCCAGAAGTCACCAAGGTTTAGTAAAAAAAAAACTAAATTAAGTTTGACTCATGTCTGTAATTGAACTCATAGACTTTTAGATCAATGAGCATGAGCTGAATTGTTAGGCTTGGCCAGCTTAGATCTGGTGCAGTTCCTCTGTCTTAAATTTCTCATCAATGAGGATAGTAATATCGGGATTTTTAACAGATCGTAGGATACAATAAAAGTTTATTTAGTCTTAAAAAAATCACTTAAGCACTGCTGATGACTATGATTATTATGAAGGTTTATTAGAGCGTGTTCAACCTTCCCGGCCCCTAGCTCGGTAATGTCAGCAGCGACTCCCCCTTCATTACATGTTGGACCACGCCATGAAATATTGATATCCCAGACCAGCCACACCGATTGGAAATAAAATAATATGTTCCACGGGGCAATTCCCTCCGTCCTTTCACGCGGTAACAACTGGTACCAGTTAGGTTGAGAGCTAGCTTCAGGACACGGCTACTACCAATTCCGGAACTATATTCCGTTCCCAGGTTGGTTGAGAGATTGCTTCAGGACACGGCTACTACCGATGCCGGAACTATACTCCGTTCCAAGGTTGGTTGAGACTTGAAGACAACAGAGAGAGGGAAAGGATTTTAGGGGTGGCACACCAACCACGCACACTAACAATGTTTAGATTGAATACAGTAAGGGGGGCACGTCAGTTAATGGAACATCCACTCAACTGTCATATAGTCTGGGGGTAAGGGAGGCACGTCAGTTAATGGAACATCCACTCAACTGTCATAGAGCCTGGAGCTAAGGGAGGCACGTCAGTTAATTGAACAGCCACTCAACTGTCATAGAGCCTGGGGCTAAGGGAGGCACGTCAGTTAATGGAACAGCCATTCAACTGTCATAGAGCCTGGAGCTAAGGGAGGCACGTCAGTTAATGGAACATCCACTCAACTGTCATAGAGCCTGGGGTTAAGGGAGGCACGTCAGTTAATGGAACAACCACTCAACTGACATATAGTCTGGGGCTAAGGGAGGCACGTCAGTTAATGGAACATCCACTCAACTGTCATAGAGCCTGGGGCTAAGGGAGGCACGTCAGTTAATGGAACAACCACTCAACTGTCATATAGTCTGGGGGTAAGGGAGGCACGTCAGTTAATGGAACATCCACTCAACTGTCATAGAGCCTGGGGCTAAGGGAGGCACGTCAGTTAATGGAACAGCCATTCAACTGTCATAAAGCCTGGGGTGGGGGTAAAAAAGGCAAGTTAGTTAATGGAACAGCCACCCAACTGTCCTATAGCCTGGGGGTAAGGGAGGCAAGTCAGTTAATGGAACAACCACTCAACTGTCATATAGCCTGGGGGTAAGGGAGGCACGTCAGTTAATGGAACATCAATGGAACATTCTTAGGTTCCTAGTGGAGTCTGTCACTCAACTTGTCTGGGTCATATTGTATCTATTCGATCGCAGAGCTATCGGAATACCATCTACTGTACAATTTTCTAAGGAAGTGTCTTTTTTCTGGCACCTCGTCCTACTACCCCACAAAAATAATTAGTAACAAAAATGGATCAGGTGTTACTCTATTATTGTTATTTTATAAAGAATATTATAAAACGTTCTATCTCGGCCAGTAGGGTGTCTCCCTATTCAGATAAGGGTTCAAGGTTCGATTCCCAGAATAACAGAAAATATTATAGTTTGTGAAATAACTGAATGTTGTGTCTGTTCTATTATTAAGTTAGTTTATAAGTAATATGCTGATATAATCAGTTGGTTCAGAAAAAGCATGCTATTTACAGAAACTGCTATTTGAAAATACCCATCGAAAGGGACATTTGTAGATTACACGATTTGACGTATGAATAAATAATAGATCTAGTAGTTTTTCTAACTGTCCTTCCTATGATTTTTTCTACCACGTCTCTCATTTAGGTTATAAGCATACATTAATTACGCTGATAAAATAGAGATAATTAAGGTGGAATTTGAGAATGAATGTAATGGCATTAAGGTAAGAACCTCAATACAACCGACCGGGATTCGAACACTGATACCTTCGTTACCTTTCTATCTACCGTCACCGTAATCTTGAAACAAAATGGCGGACGTACATTTTAATCAACCTATATGTTAACCGATCGTCCGATATATGTCCATTCGAAATTTAAACACATTCGCTCTAGTGGTTTTTTGCGTGAAAGAGTAACAGGCAGACATCAACTCATTTTTAAATATTAGTACAGTCTGATTTTCATAGAAAGCCATTATTTGAAAACTAGAAATTATTTTTGCCACAGTGGAGTAAATGAAAATATTACAAATTGTATTCATATTCTTAGTCCGTTCGATTATTGATGAACCCGCTTCAGTGATCGAACAGTCTAAGGAGTCACTCTCTTGTTAGACTGGCCTGCTGATGACTGGGAGATCGAGGTTCGAATCCTGGTTGAGCAAACTTAGAGTGTTTTTCTCCTAAAGGGTTCCCCACTCTCCTCTTATAAAAATTCGGGCAGATCACCTCTAAAATTCTTCCTTCCTCCTCCCTGGCCCATTAGAGTAATTAATATATATGCATATAACTTGAACGGGTAGTAAGACGCGTTTAAACTATTAATGTGAAAATAACGTGTACAGTAATCCACGAGGAAGTTTTATTGAAAGTTTTTGATAATTTTTTTTAGTCAATAGGTCAAATAAAACTTGTTGATACAATGCCAAATTTTAGCAACTCTCAATCATCGTTGGTGGTTGAATGCAGGGCTATATAGTAAGGGCTGTCCCAGTTCTTTGATGCTAACGCTGCCGCCTTGGTTCCGATAGTTGGAGGGGGGAGTACTGGCGTGACGTCACCGGCCAGACACAGCGCGGCGCCTGCCAAATCACTACGTGTTAATACAATAGTATTCCAATGCGTGATGTTTAGTTTAAGACAATTTTCAAATCACTTCATGGCGAGGAAAATTCATACAGCAGACAGAGAGGTATCATGAAAGAACTTAAAAAAAAAACTATCTAATAAATTTCAAATAAATTTCTAATAAATTTCCTCGAGTGTGTGCACAAGCTATTCATGTTTATGCAAGAGTTAGAACGTTCATTAGAATTAGACATGTAAATAGAAATAAGCAATGTAAGCGAAGCGAAACTAAGAGAGCTAAGAAATGGATACAATCCAAGAAATAACAAATATATGTAAATTGAGTTCTTTATGCTATAGAGTACGCAAGTTATATTATTATTATTATTATTATTATTATTATTATTATTATATTATGAACAATATTAATAGAGGTTCTTGTAAATTTCATGAAGGTTTGGCTTGAATTAATTCTATTTACTACTTTGTATAGTGATTAATATCACTAGTTTAAATATTATTGACGGACCAGTCTTTCTGACATGCCTCATTCAGTCTATCTAAAACCAGGCGCGCTAAAATAGCTCGTAACTAATCAAGTCAAACTGAGCAAAGTAATTAAGCTACAGAGATGAGTCTTATATCTAAATAAAATTCAGTTCATGGTCATCATTTCGTACGCTTATACTACCCATCTATTTCAATTAGGAAAAAACTTTTCAACAGAGTGAAAATGTGTCTGCTACAAAACTTCATTATAGTTCTTTCATTAGAAAACAATTTTTTAAAAGCAAACCAATTGGAATATGGGAATTTTAATATTTTCCTCATGTCTTAAAAGGTTTTTATAACAAATTCTGAAAAAATTACTGTGATTGTTCGAGTAGCTTACGAGAAAATGTGAGTTATGTTTTGGAACTTTCGAGCGTTCTTTGTGTGTCATTTGAGCTCCATCAGGCCGGTGACGTCACGTCTTGAATGAGAGAGGACCACCTCCAGAGCCGTAGTGAGACAGCCCTTACTATATAGCCCTGGATTGAATGTGTGAATCCAATAAAAATCAGGTTTTTTATTGTTTACGTTTAAGGCGATTGACCCTTTTCATTTGGCGTGGACATTCAGAGCCATGGGAACAAACGGTTATCTTCAAGAATTTTTATTGTTTTGTAATTTTCTTTTCGGAAACGGTTTGTTCAAGATTAGAATCATATTGATTAAGCTATACTTTTTATATACACACTTCCTCTATAATCTTAACAGTAATATAGATAAAATTGACATTTTTCGATAGAAAACTGCCGGCTTAGTAACAAAAAATAAGAAAATATAACGATTAATAAACATCGATACATTATCTTAGAAGGGATGTTGAAAATATTAACATAAAAATTTCACTCGTTCTCGAGAAAACTGATATTTCCAAACGTATGATTTTTTCACAAGTCCTGTCCGTTAGCTAGCGACATCTACGGTTTCCGTGATCCATCTGTTCTTGTTGTCGCGGAAGGATACTTTGGTTAGTTGTGAAGCCACACCACGCCTTTCCCCCTCCGACCCACCACCCCACAAAATAGTTTTTAGACTTGCACTCGACAGCGCCAAGGGCCTTAAAAAGTAATAATTAAATATTAATATTTCCAAGGACGTTGTAAACAAATAAAAACCAAGCCTTACATTTTCAAACATAATTAAATTGTTTGCAGATACCTCATACATCTAGGTGATTGGTAGCCTTGCGTTTCTGAAAGTTCCGTCTGTGAAAACTGTTGGTACAGTACATTCGCCATAAGATTGGTGGTAACCAGATCTAATTTTATGTAGCCATTCGCCAAATCATATGATCTGTAAGAACATATATTCAACTGTAGTCACGTTTAGCAGTCAAAAATTTCACAACAAACAATTGTTTTTTAATTATTTTTTCTTTGAACTGGTTTTACATCTTCTGTCAGCTGCTAGTTACCACCAATCCTATGACCAATAGACTCTAATTTATAAACTGGAGTAAATTACACAAGCAGAACCTACTTTTGAGTACCAGCAATTAGTGGAGGGGCAGAAAAAATATAATTGCTTAGTTCAAACCGTTGGTTATGTTGTCGACAGGTAGACGGACCCTTTTTATGTAATATTTACGTATCGACATATGGTTTATATAACGGTTTGGTGTATATAGTCCATGGTAGTGTTTGTAAGAATGTGATACGAGAATTTATAAGAGAGTTAATTATTTATGATATGTTTTATGGTAATGGTATGCAACAAAGAAATTTAACATGGTAGGTTGTACACTGAAACACATGATATTGTGACTGGATAGTTTTGGTTTATTTGAGGTAATAAACGTGCACTTACTGAACTGACTGATTATATCAGCACACGAGAGGTTTCAATGAGCGAGAGTGAAAGGTCCTACCAATTTTACCAGGAAACATATTTTAACATACCTTCCAGGGTATTTTTTTCACCTGCCACAACCGACATGGGACCGACAGCTTTACTTCCCCTCCGAAGGAAGTTGTGCTAAGGATTTTCATCGTTCAAGAAAAATCCGTTGACCCCGGTTGGGTTTTAACACATGATCATCGGGTCCTGAGGCGATCACTTTACCCCCAAGACTACCGAGGTAGACACGAAGATAATTATAGAAGGGGATGTGTAAGGGATAAATTCAGGAAGGAGAACAAGACCAGAGAACATGAATCAGATAGGGAACGATGTTAGCAGAAGAAGGTACAAAGGTGTAAAACATTTGGCTGAGGATAGTCAAAAGAGGAGACTTCAGCAAATCAATTGCATCATTGATGAGATGATGATGATGATAATATTAAGCCTGACAAACAAATTAACGCAGATGTTGACAATATGCCATGGTCCTATAAAATCCTTTCTTTCCTCTGTCACAGGTTTGTTTAGCTATCACAGGAATGTTATTAACATCTGTAATGACCGTTTTTACTTTATAAAATAAATGGTATTTGTTTACTTTTGTTTTATGAAGATCTGAAAGTCGAACTTTCAGCCCCCACAAAAAGGAACGGAATGTTTTAAGGAGATACTAACCCTTTCGAGAGTTATAAGGTAAGGCCATGTGTGGGAGGCCATGGACCCTCATAAAAAGGTAATAAGAGAGGCTTCCGCTTCCCCTTATTTCTCTGAAATATTTACTGTTTTTAAAATTTATATGAAAATATAAAAATGTATATTTGTGATCTGGCTGCAATTTGCTATCAACAACTTACAGAGATATTACAAAATATAGATTTACTCCCATTCCCTCTTCAACAGTGTTCTTTTCATCTTGTTCTGTCCAATAAACGCGTGAAAAATTTAGGTTTTATTTTCAATATGTTCAGTTACAACTACATTTTATTTTGTTAATTTATCAGAAACTTTTTTTTTTTTT
>CABFWO010000446.1:257044-268264 GCA_902155825.1 Timema genevievae | reverse complement strand
TTTTTTTTTTTTTTGCAAAAATTGGCTCTTGAAGCTCTTAATAATTCAGAGCTATGTTCAGATGCGCTAGAACTCCCTCCCACAAGGTTAGAATCCTGGAATTTTCTCTCCAGGAGGGGGAAGGGGGTACCAAACTCCCGGCAGAGGGGACTTCAATCCACCCCCACCCCCATTTGGAAAACCCACATGGGTGCCCTTATGTGTGTGGGGGGGTAGGGGGAGAGGTGGGGGTTGTGGTTAGGACATGTCCCTGAAAAGGGTAAACGACTGGTGAGAGTTTGGTAAACACTCGTCTAGAGAGGAAGGTAAGTAGCGGAAACCACATGTTAACCCTCCTCCAGTGCACACAGTCGACTATGACCTCCTCAACCACCTCTCTCAAACGACAGTTCAGTCCATTGTAGGCCTGACTCCTCAGACCACGTGACCACATTCACGTCAGTACATTCTAAGCACACCAAGTTTGGCTTTAGTTTTTATTTGTTCGTTGAATTTGAGGGATTCAGGATTAATACTATTTTTAAAAAAACACTGCTAGGTGAGTGTACAAAGGCGTCAGTCTCGTCCTGTGTGGTTTGTCAGACTCCTACTACCCCTTCAGGCTGTCCGCATGTTTACATGGGTTAGGGAAACGGGAGGTACCATTTAGAGACTATGCAACCTAATTTTCTTGGAGGAAAAGTTGTGAACCACGTAGAAAAACACTTCAAGTAAATCCGACCGGGATTCTAACCCCGATCTCCCTATCATCGGCGGTCCAGTATATCACCAGAGTGACGCCTTAGACCACTCAACCATCAATGTGGGTCAAAATACACCTTATAAGCTGTATATGTTATTACAAGACTCCTTTATTTTGTGTAACTGACTGTACCTGCAAGTGACGGAGATAATGAACGGAAATAACGCAACACGCAGTGTCGTAACGAGAAACGTTCAAAAGGTAATTAGAACTTGAAAAGGTAATTAGAACTTGAAAAGGTAATCAGAACTAAAATAACCTATCTTAAGCCCGGTACACAAGACACAACTTGTGTACAAGATGTTGTCGTTACAAGAACGTACAATATCTGCTTTGTATAACTTTTTGTATGCAACATATCACGTTACAACACATCCTGTGTCAGCCATTTTTATTGTACAACTTGTGAGTTGTAAACATAGATAGCCCTGTCTGCTGGATACTTAGTTTTTAAATTAATGGCTGTATGTATATCTACTAACAGCTAAACACTTGATCAAAATAAATATAATAAATTTATAGGAGATTAAGCCCAGATTAATTTTAAAAATCTTAAAATGTAAATAAATTAGACTTTTTATTAAGAAAAAATACAATTACAATAATCCTTGATTCATATTCATAGCCTTTAGGGACTTCAGATAAATATTTACTCTAAGAGTATTAATTTTGGTTCAAACAAGCTATATGTGAAGTTTGCGCAGTGAGTTTTCGAACACTCCGTATAATGTAGTCAATTTACTTTGTGTCCTCTTTGTTTGTCTTGTAAAATAAACATTCCTGGTGAAACTGAAATTAGGTTGGAGGGGATTGCGTTAAGAGAGGGTAGCTATTAATATTATTTATATTTAGCACCGCGTCTTACTACCCATTCGGGTTATACGCTTAAGTACTAATTACTCTAATGGATTAGGAATTGGGAAGGTTGAATTTAGAGGAAGTGAACCCGCATTTGCGTAGAGGGAGAGTGGAAAATCATTTAGGAAAAACCACCCCCAGTTCACCCGACCGAGAATCGAACCTCGATATCCCCGTCCTCGGCGGCCGAGCTCAACACGACTGGCGCGTTAGCCAACTACGCCACCGAGGCGGGTCGGTAGTTATTACTTCTGAAACAGATATTTATAAATCATTGTTATATTTAGCAGAATTGGTGACCTGGTGGTCTAGGGGTAAGGTATCAGACTTCTGTGCTGAGGGTCCGGGGCTCAATCCTCGGTCCCGGCACAGATTTATCTGATTTCCAAACCCTTCCTTCACCTCTGACAAGACGTGTATTAATCACAACTTGTGAATGTGAGGAATGCCAGGCCTCCACCGTGGTTCGGATCCCACGTTAAACTGTAGGTCCTCCATTTCATCTCACAATCACCCTACCATTACACATTAGCGTAAGTGCGTACAACCCGAACGGGTAGTAAGACGCGGGGCTGCTAATAATTTAGCAGAATACAAGAGTTTAGTTTTAAAAGGCTTTTCACTGCGTGGATATTATTTAGTTTACATTTATTTTATAAACTGTGTGCTTGGTTTAGTCGTGTACGTTTATTACAATTTTTTTTTTCAAATTTTAGGTATATTTTTGAAAATTTGTAGTTATTTCTTAGAATTTTTAGGATTTTTTTTTGTTATTTTAAGGTGACCAAAATCCGTGCCCTGTTTATGACGTCCGAAGGGGAAATAAAATTATCTGTAATTTTTTCTGTAACATGGATGAAGTCCTTATTTATTACTAGGGATGAGTTATTTTTATAACGCCCATAAAAAATACAAGTTCTGTAATAAATATAGCTATATATGATTTTTTTAAATTGTCAACAAAAAGGCTATTTATTTCTTCACATTTCTGAAAGAAAAGTCCTGATTTTGTGTTCACATTTTCAAATTCTGGTGATTTGAGTACTAGTTATTGTAATAATAATAATAATAATAATAATAATAATAATAATAATAATAATAATAATAATAATAATATATTATAACTACTATTATTATAATATATAGTATTATTATTGTATAATAATATACAATAACTAGTACTCAAATCATCAGCATTTGTAAATGTGAACACAAAATCAGGACTTTTCTTTCAGAAATGTAAAGAAATAAATAGCCTTTTTGTTGATAATAATAATAATAATTATTATTATTTAGTTTTGTTCAAAATCCCCCTGGAGCCTCTACACACAAAGTGTTTCACAAAAACTCACGTCCTATTAAATTAGTTCTAGTCCCCAGGGCGAAAAACTACCCGAGTCAACTTTATTGCTCATCCAATTTACAAGGTGTAGTTAGTCTCAGCAACCATTACGAAGTTTTGGGGTTTTTAATTCAAATATATGATATAGTCCTATATCTAATCACGTATATATAACCTAGGACACCTTAACAAGCTAAAAAAAAATTTAATTTTACTAGGCTTCAAACTTAATGCTATTTTTGCCTTATTTTTTCTAACATAAACTATTATTATGTTTGTGAATGAAGCTCATCCATAGCAACCAAATATTAGTTTATAATGTTTATTCATGGGTATTTTCCACCTTAAAGTACTTTAATTTAAATTATACACGTATAACCCACATTACTAAACCATAATTCAAAATCAATATCGTTCAAAATACCAACTAAGGTTTTTTTTTAAAAAAAAAGGGATACAACCACATTATTCTCCATGAGACGCAGCAGAATGCTTGGTAGCCCCGTGACGTCATACCAAGTGGAGTAACCAGAGATAAAACTCCGGCTTGTTACTAGAGAAGGCCGTGATAAAAGTCAAGCTCATCTTTGCCTGTGATGGACAGATAAGGGTTCGAATCTCGGCTGGATGCACTGAGGGTGTTTAATCCAAAATGGTTTCTCGTTTCCCCTCCTCCCAAATGATGGGAACACCATTTTCAAAAAAGGACATTTGTACCACTTGCTTCTGTTGTCGTCACCAGACAACGCTTTATTCAAGATTATGTTCGAATTTGATGTACAGACTTAACCACAAAAATAGAAAGCGTATCAATACCTTCTTACCTGCATAGGTGGCTGCATGGTCTAAGGCTCTACTCTTGCAACTAGACTTCTGATGATGGGGAGATTGTGGTTTGATCCCAATCGTGTGTACTGAGGGTGGTTTTTTAATGGTTTACAAACACTCTCTCCACCCAAATGCGGGTACAATTCATCTAAATTCAACCTTTCTCATCCCTAACCCATTAGAGAAACTAGTACATACGCGTATAGACCGAATGGGTAGCAAGAAGTGATGTTAAAATTAAAAAAAAGCTTTTACTGACGAATTATCAAACATTTATAGGTGGGTATGTACCTGATACATTTAACGATTATAAAGTACTTTGAAAGTATTTATGTACTATTTTGCTTTAATATAAAGATAACAAAATCTACAATAATCGAAGAATAAATATTTTAATAGGAGATATGTAGTTTGTTCTATATATAAACCAGCCATCCAAAACTTTACAAGAAAATCACCAACGTTTCTCAACTCGATGATGATCAAGACATGGGCAAAAGAACACGAGCATGCACTCAAGAGACGCCTCACGATGACTCGTAAGATGGCGTCGGACGACGTCCTCTTGGTCTGACGCCCCTGGCACTGTAGTTGGTAGACTCCGGGACGGCGTCGTAAGTCACGTACGTCTCTTGGTTCTCGCCACTGACCTCTTGAGGGCGCTGAGGTCTGTACGAACTCCTTGATCTCGAGTACTGTGACCTGCGTGACCCTGAGGGCCTCCTCCTTGGCTGATCTTGGGGCGAAGCCTCTCCTTGCTCCGGCTGATCAGGCACCACTATGGGGGACAGACGCTGCACCTGCTGACCTTGAGGTATGGCTAGTTGAGTGGGGGAGGCTGATGGAACGTCGTAATCGGCGTCCTGGTACACCTGTTGTTGGGGCGCCTTTTGCTCGTAGGTCAACTCGTTCCTCTGGGGAGGTGTGGGCGTCGAGTATGACCTCTGCCTCTTTGGAGAGGACTGGTAGTAGGCTGGGGCCTGTGGCTGATAGTTATCGAGTGCTGGAGGCTGTGATTGGTAGCTCTGGGGCGCAGGGGGCTGTGGTTGGTAGCTTTGGGGCGCAGGAGGCTGTGGTTGATATCTCACTGAGACGGGAGATTGAGACTCATAAGCCTCCTGGGGGGTATAAGTTACAGGGGAAGGAGGGCCCGTCTCTTGTCCGATGGGGGACACTTTGAACCCGGCAGATATGAGTGCTTGGAACTCGCTCTGAGTCAGAGGTCGCTGCCCTTGAGGAGTGGGCAGACGCACCTCCGGAATGGCCTTCCCCTCGTCCTGGGGAACTGATCCAACCTCTTCCACGGTCACACCTGAGTTTTTGCGTCCTTCGAGGTTCGACGTTGTCGACACGAAGATGGAAGACCTCGACGGTGGGAGGGCGGTAGTGGACTGGATGATGTCCAGGGTGGATTGCGAGGGTTTGTTGAAGAGTCCTCTGCCGGGCTGCTCTAGAAGGGACGAGAGGAAGTCGTCATCCTGCTGTTGCGTCCTCTGAGGCTGGCGAGCTTGGTAGAGGGCTGGGTCACTCTCAGCGAGGGCTTGCCGCGAGGGTTGGCGAGGTATCTGCACGACGGACTGTTGGGGGCGTCTCGACCGAGGGTGGATCGTCTCCCTGAGGTATTGCGCTGGAGGGCTTTGCTGCTGCTGGGGTTCGGGGTAGGACGGTACGTAGATGGGCGCCGCGGTTGGAGCAGCCTGACGGCCGGTGGGCGCTGAGGCCTCCTGCTGGGCGTACACGGGCTGGTACTGGGCTAAGGATGGTGGGCTAGAGAGGTATTGCTGCTGTTGTAGAGGTGTTGGCTGTTGAGGTCGAGGTTGAGGGAAGGACTGAGGTCGGACACTCTGCGTCTGGATCAGCTGTTGGAGCTGAGACTGTTCGTCCTGAGCTACCTGTTGCTGAGACAGCTGTGCATCTTGTTGCTGAGACAACTGTGCTTCTTGTTGCTGAGACAACTGTGCTTCTTGTTGCTGAGACAGCTGTGCCTCTTGCTGCTGAGACAGCTGTGCCTCCTGCTGCGCCTGCGCTACAAGCCTCGTCAACTGTTGTTGGAACACGTCATCGTCACCTCCTTGATAGTATTCCGGCGCGGGCGTCGGTGTGGACTGGATCCTCAGGAGTTGCTGCTGGGCCAAGGCCTCCGAGGCGTAGTTGGGGTTATCCCCGGCGAGGGATGCCCTGAGCCGCGACTCATGCAGTCTGTGCGCCGAGGCGGGGGCGAGCTGCGCATAGGCCGCCGAGGCTGGAGTGGGTGTGGGAGGAGGCGGCCTGCGCGGGGCTTGGAACTGCTGCTGAGTGCGCTGGTCGCTGTATGTCTGCTGCAGTTGTTGCTGAAGCCTCGCGTAAGGGGGTTGCGGTCGTCTGGGGGCTGGGGTTGGTGCTGGGGCTGGGGTGGGAGAGAGCCCCTCCAGGGCCAGCAGCTGAGAGGGGTCAACGGGGCTGCTGTATCGGACTGCGCTTGGCTCCGGGTCCCTGTAACAAGTTAATAGCCTCGTGAGCCTATGAAGATATTAGAGTAGCGGACCCTGGACGCGGGAGGCTGGGATTTGTTTACGATTAGGTGCACTAAGGCAGTGGTATTCAACTTGGAGTACTTGAAGTTATCTTAGGGGGTACATAATTTTAAAAATACATATTAAAAAAGTGAATATTGAAGGCAAAATTTAGAGTTGGCTATACCAGACCCTAACCTAAGCACATGTAATCTGGAAGCACCACTTTTATTATCTTCCTCCTAAAGATACAGATTATAGAATATGTATAACTTAAATTACGGAGCAAATTTTCACCCACTCCGGTGGCCGCATGGTCACACTTGCTTCTCTCGCAATAGACTAGACTGCTGAAGATGGGGTGATTGGGGTTTGATCCCGGTTGGGTGCACTGAGGGTAGTTTTTCCTAAATATTTTTCCACTTTCTCTCCCTCCATGCAAATTTGGTCACCCTTCATCTAAATTAAACCTTCCTAATCCCTAATATTTGCTTAATTAGCACATAAGCGTATAAACCAAACGGGTAGTAAGACGCGATGGTTAAAAACTATAATTTTTTTAGCATATTCGACTGGCATATATATTATATAGTTTTATCTCCTGTGTGTGTAGACTTTTAGGTGCACTGGTGGCACAGAACGTTGCCCAGGGTATACACGTCATAACCTCAATGAGATGATGTCATGATAGTGATTATGAAGGTATGATCTTTATTATTATTATTATTATTATTATTATTATTATTATTATTATTATTATTTTTATTAGCACCACGTCTTATTACCCGTTCGGGTTTTACGCACTTACGCTAATGTGTAAAAAGGTAGGGTGATTGTAAGATGAAATGGAGGACCTACAGTTTAACGTGGAATCCGAACCATGGTGGAGGCCTGGAATTCCTCACATTCACATGTTGTGATTAGTACACGTCTGGTCAGAGGTGAAGAAAGGGTTTGGCAATCAGATAGATCTGTGTCGGGACCGAGGATTGAGCCCCGGACCCCCAGCACAGAAGTCTGACACCTTACCCCTAGACCACCAGGTACCAATAAGGTGTGATCTTAAACCTAATTAACTGAGCCCTGATGAATACTGGGATAATTCCTCCTTCGGGAAAAATACCTGTGGAACCAGCCGGGAATCGAACCCGGGACCCCAGGTGCACTGACCACTATACAACAGGGCCTAATTACTCACCAACTACTTTGGGGGTATAAAGTTGAAGAGAAAATATATCTGGGAGTAGGTGAACAAAAAAAAAAGTTTGAATACCACAAGGCTAAAGGGTGTTTCCTTATTCTCTATATCTTCAGGAGGGTGTCGATGAAGATCCTTGAACTTACACCTCCTCTTCCTGTATCCTTAGTTTTATAGTTCAGATCAAGGACCGTCAGTCCTGGTACTAAGACAATCACATTAGATGATGTGACTGGGCAGCTCTGCTCGACTGTTGTGCCCAATTTTACCAGAGCTGCTGCAAGTGAAACAACCGGGGTAGTTTCCCACATTGAGATCTTCCTGTTTGGTTTTCCACTCTCCCTCCAGGCTGGACCATATTGTAAGACGTCACCTGCATCTCTAAATGAGTGTAAGATGCTGACAGCCCGTACCTGGCAATGACCAGCTGCTGGATGACGGGTGGCGCATGCGTGCTACTAGGAGCGGAGGTAGGCCCCTGCGCCGCCTGCTGGGCCGCTTGCTGCGCCACCAGTTGCTGCAGGAGTCCCAGATACTCGGCGGGTACGTCGGGCTCCCCTTGGTCCCTGGATCTCACCAGGAACTGTCCCGGGGAGGCGCCGTACACTGCCTGGGCGGACTGAGGACCATACTGCGGGGTGGGGTCCGGGGAGCGCTTGTCGGCTCTCCGGACAGCCAGGGGCTCGATCTCCAGCATGATCAGCTCCTTAGGGCCACCCTCGGCCGCGGCGGCGTCGATCAGAGTCTCTGGCGTCTTCTTCTCCGCCGCACCACCAGACGCCACCAGACAAGCTGGAAGAATAAGCAGACCAGTTCTAATAGATCCTCTAGGCCCGCTGCGACAGTCCGACATTATTTTTCGAAAAGGGGGCCACGATGACCAAGGCGCCATTCTCTTCTTGTAAGATGGGTACGTTTATGTTTCGAATCACGGACAGGTGTAATGTTGGTGGCTTTCCACTTTCTCTCGCGCAAATGTTAGTAGGCCTACCTTTCCTCTGTATTTTAACCTCCTACCACCCTACCCACTATTTGTTTAAATTATTGGAGAGCCTGGACGGACTAAAACATAAAGGAATTATGAGCACATCTCAGTCCAACCGGAACTGACCCCTTGTTGTAGTGGTCAGTACACCTGTCTACAAACTAAGGGGTCCCCGGGTTGATGTGAATGATGGATAGGTAGTGTATTTGTTGCAGTTGATGTGAATGGGAGCTATGTACTGTATTTGCTGCACTTGATGTGAATGATGGCTAGGTACTGTATTTGTTGCAGTTGATGTGAATGATGGATAGGTAGTGTATTTGTTGCAGTTGATGTGAATGGGAGCTAGGTACTGTATTGGTAGCACTAAATGTGAATAATGGCTAGGTTATGTATTTGTTGCACTTGATGTGAATGATGGCTAGATCAGTATTTGTTGCACTTGGTATGGATAGTGGCTAGGTAGTGTATTTGGGGTACTTAGTATGAAATGGAAGCTAGGCATTGTATTTGTTGCACTTGATGTGAATGATGGCTAGGTACTGTATTTGTAGCACTAAGTGTGAATGGGAGCTATGTCTTTACGTAAGTTTCTCTGTCCAAGTCGTCACACTTTCTTGTTTTGTTCATTAGCCACGAGGACATTGGAGGAGATCTCTGCGCTTCGTATGTGAGGTTGAACATATGGCGGAGACTTCCCGGCATCTCGGTAGAAAGGTTCATACCCCCTTTATCAACACTAATTGGAAAGTGGAAAAAAAACTTAAGTCTTTCCTCTTTGTAAGTCATGTATTCTAGATACGAGTGATGAATATAAATATTTGCTACATGTGTTTATACGGTAGTTGCTATTAAAATAAGAAATGTAAATATATTCGCAAAACAATTCAATGCATACATATTTTTGTGATTGTTTTTAGTCCAAACTACACTTTCTAAGAAAAGTCCCACTTCTGGTTATACAATTGGGATGAATCACAATATACTGTATTTCCTATCATGGGGGTATCGGGGCTCGAATCCCGTTCGGATGTAATCAGGGTGGGTCTTTCCTGATTGGTTTTACATTCTCCCCCCTCCATGCTAATACAGGTACACTTCCTATTAGATCAGCCCTCCTCATCCCTAAAATCCGAGTGTGATTTATGGGTATAACCCGAATGGGTTGTAAGGTGCGGTGCTAAACAAAATAACTTCACAGGGAAAACTTCTTGTACGTTGTTTTTTTTTGTCTTCAAGGTGGAGTTCAATCGATGCCAAATTTGTGTACACTTTAAGGGATTTAAGTTTTCTCTTTAGGAAAAGATAAGCTTTTATTTATGTGGGTTGTAACAGAAGTTTTCACAGATGAACTAATTTTATTGGCTCGCTTCGGAGAAAGTGGACTTGGTGAGAACAGAGTACGAACGATTCTATTGAACTCCGCTAAACCCGCTTAAACCACAGGTCGAAACGATTAATTTGGAACAAATTGTTTCTGACAACTGCCTCGAACACGTGTTTGATGCTGTGGGATATCATCAGGCAAAACAAGAAATTCAAGAGACAAAACAAAATGTCCTACAATATTAATAAAACAAATATTTTACATGACAATTTAGTTTCCTTTCCAACAATTATATCCCACGTCTTAGTAATTAAGTCTCTATTGTGGTAATGGTACTCCGTTTTTAGATTTATCGTAGTTAACAAGCTACTGCTGTACGTAATCAATGATCATTTCACAGTCTACTTTAGTCTCTTCTGTTATGATTATATACATCACATATACGCTTAAAACACAAACACAAGGCTGTGATGAACTGCAGGACTCTCTGCAAATGTTGAAAAATTGGGTAAATCGCACATGCGCAGAGTGTTTTGTTCTTCAAACTTTTCCATCGAACGTTGTAGCGCCGGAATTTTGTCAACCAGGTTGCCCCCATTGTTCGAGAAGCAAAAAAAAATTCAGCTTTTCAAACAATGTTTTTGTCTGTGGAGACGCTCCAATTTAAAAATAATATAAAATTCTTCTTCGAACAGTTTTGTTTCTACCAGTGGGTAAGTGGCCTCAGGGGTGTACAATATATATTTTGTTTGCCGATGTAGACATTGAGAGCAAATGTCAAAAGCCCCATTACCGGATGCATGAGCAGTAGGTCCCTGGGTTACAGGTACTTTGAGGCCCTCAGTAATATTTTCAAAAGAAAATATGAATTAAAGAAATATTAAGTTTTTTAACAACGCTAAGAACAGTTAAAATTCAAACAGTTGCTTCGCAGAATGTTAATATCTAGGGTAGTTATACTTTGAGTATTCATAGATGAAATAATTTTTCATAATTGTAATTGAATCTCTGGAGTCCCTCCAGCTAGTGGATTCCCCTGGCTTTAGCAGTTTAGCCTTTAAGGTCCATGTCTCAATCCGGCCCCTCATGACTACAGTTAAATTATTATTATTATTACTATAATAATTATTATTGTTATTGTTATTATTATTATTATTATTATTAGCATCGCGTCTTACTACCCGTTCGGGTTATACGCACTTACGCTAATGTGTAATGGTAGGGTGATTGTGAGATGAAATGGAGGACCTACAGTTTAACGTGGAATCCGAACCACGGTGGAGGCCTGGCCTTCCACACATTCACAAGTTGTGATTAATACACGTCTTGTAAGAGGTGAAGGAAGGGTTTGGCAATCAGATAAATCTGTGCCAGGACCAAGGATTGAACCCCAGACCCTCAGCACATAAGTCTGACACCTTACCCCTAGACCACCAGGTCACCCACTA
>CABFWO010000446.1:233380-256139 GCA_902155825.1 Timema genevievae | reverse complement strand
TGTGTGTGTGTGTGTGTGTGTGTGTGTGTGTCTTTGGACACTGGGGAGTGCTAGCTGCGGTTCTCAGTGATAGCAGCACTTCCAAATGAAACAACTCACTTTAAAGTTGTTCGTTGTAGAGGGGTAGGGGTCCGAACCCAATAATTCAGGTACCAGAAATCCTCAAAATCACCTCCTTACCCTCTTTCAAGGCTGAGATTGTTTACAACTAAACAATTTGCAAACATTCACTTGAACAAAAAAAAAACGGAACATTGTATGTTAGGTTGTCCTTGTACTTTGCAGTCTGATTAGGCTAGATTGGTGGTAGGGGGTTGGTTCATGGGAAGGGGTGGGCCGCTACCTAAACCTAGTTTTGTGAAAGCCGATTTATGGACACTAGAAGGAAATTTTTGTCTGTTCGCTAGTAAAAGCATCTTTATAGTGAACTGATTTTTAAAATGCCTGCTTGATAGCGATGTTGTCATTTGGTACTGAAGGTAGCGATCCCCGTGTTGAAGGACTCAAGCTCCCTCAACGAGCGCAGCCATTTTAACCTGGAGGCTGTGGTGGGCTGGGCGCATTTAGGGTGGTTTTCCATAATTTGATTTATCACTTGTTTTCCCATCCCTTCTCCTCGCTGATGCGGGTGCACTTAATCTTAACTACCCTCTTAATCGCTACCCCTTAAATTGAGTCATTAATAACCATAGTGTTAAACGTAAACATTAAAAATAGAATACAAACTATTCAATTTAAATAAACATATTTAGTAACATGTGGTTTTAAAACGTGCACCACCATTCGCCTTGTTAGAGGATGGGAAATAATGCTATGGTGATGGAGAGGGAAGAGGGAGGCCTCACCCAGTTAGGAATTAAACCCTGACCTCCCTGATAAATATATTTAAGGGTCATTGAAAGCATGTATAGTATTTTGATTATTACCTTTGACATACTGTAGCTAATTAAAGAGAAAATGTTTTGTGCTCAAAAAGTGATATTGCCGTGCAAAAAAATATTAAAATGTAAATAGTAGTTAATTATTATTTTTAAGGCTCAAAGAAACGTCAACTCAAAGCTTTTCAACGTCCAGTAAATATTAACACAGATTCTTAAATTTTATAACCAAGAAAAAAATAAGATAATTTAAAATCTGGATTTCTCTGTTATTTAAGGTAGTATGGAGGACGCGAGGAAAATCCAGTGTTTTTGCGGTTTTTATGTCAAAACTTTTTTTTGCCAAAAATAAATAAAATATTGCCCAAGTACAAACATAGAATCTAATTTTCTTCACATGTTGAAATCAAAATTTCTTGATTATTTGTCAAGGGTGTTCTGGAATTTAATGAGAACGTTTTCTCTTAATTTAAAAAGTTTGTTAGATAATGCCACTATACTCATGACCAATATTCAGGAATTTATGATATCAACATGTGAAAAAAAATTAATTATTTATATATAAATTATTATATTTATTAATTTATATTTATTGTATTTTTTTAAAACAAAATGCTGTTATTTTGAAATTATTATGAACTAACTTAACCTTACACTACAATTCGTGATCCAAGCCACAGGATTTTATTTAGTTAGTAAAACAAAGATACTCTCAAAGATTAAATACTTTTAGACGAGGCCTGGAAACGAACCATAATTTTATACAACTGGCCACGGGGTCGTATATTTTAGAAATAAAATAATACTTAAATTTGCCAAAATATGACTACTTTTTTTACTGTGATTAACTGAAAAATAAAGTATCAACTCAATATGGATTCGAATCTTGAGTTTTGATGCAGCTACAATTTATAATTCATTGTATGTAAGGGGCTAAGGAATTTTAGTTACTAAAATAGATAATGTAGTCGATAATTTCCTCTTTATTCCCAGCGTTTTCTTTACCATTATAATTATCTAAAAAGTTCAAGCGTTTAAAATCTGCGATAGGTTCCGGAAGTGACCCAGAATATTGGTAAACTGTAACGCACGCACGCGCGCCAAGCGGCTTTGATCGGAACTTCTTTAATTACGGTGTTTTGTTCTCTTATCCTGGGTGGCGTGAAACTTCCGTGAGAAGTCCCACCTGATTCGTGCCCACTGCGCAGTCATGTCTGCGCAGGTCCGACACTTGCCTCGTTTTTAATGAAAGCCTTCACTCCAGAAGGTTTGGTTAAGGGCACGACCACATCAGCGACCTGGTCGCCGCGACCAATAATCCAGCACGTAATGCCTTGTCATATTATGAGGGTGGCCATACTACGAGACTACAATCTAGCGACAGCGATCTCGGGTCGAAAACAGGAGCGACTTTGGGTCTCCCGTGATTTTCTGGCCACCTGGTCGCGGTGACTGACCAAGTAGCCAGTATGGCCGTGCCTTAGTACGTTTACTGATGCACTACAAAATCTGACAGGCTGTGAATTGATAGCTCTCTCTGTGAAACTCTTAATGTTGGGGTGAAAGGTGACGCATGCTAAGATCAGTATTTTTGCGGGGTTTTTTTATAGTAAAAAGCTTATTGCGTTGAACAACATTGTTACTGACCTTGTTGTGTAAACAGTTAGATTTTCATAGGAAGAACCTTTTTAAAAAAATAAAAATATATTTTTTGTTGCCATTGATAGCATTTTTCTATTTTTACTAGCGTTATTTTTATAGGTAGGCCATTTATAATATATATATATATATATATATATATATATATATAACGTGAACATTTATAATCCTCCATTATGAAAACTTACAAAGTGATTTGTGTTTAACATTCCACTTTCATTTTCTCCCGAGGGCTTCACACTCTCATTAACTGACAGCTATAGGACCTTCTGTCAGCAGGACAGGTTGAAGGGGGAAGTCTCTTATGCATCCAGTGTGACTTACAGGGAAGTGACAATCCTCATTACGTCACAATCACATGCGAGATATCCCTAGGTGATATTGACCGTTTATTCTTTAGAAGAAAATGGGAAGCCCACAATTTTACCAATGATAAATTGTTCGACCATGCCAGTAATCAAACCTGGTACCCTAAGCTCAGTGAGTAAACAAGTTCCCGACTAAGTTAAGGTTTCAGTATATAGGAGTGGTTATGTATAACTGTGACCAAGTCGTTCATTTATAAATTCTCATTTGTATAACGAGCGACTTTCACAAAAATTCACTTTCAAAAACCTGTTCTAATTCTATGTTGTAAATTTCAATACCCACGGGAATAACCTCTAGTTTAATGTAGCGTGACAGACGTAATAAGTTTCACTCAAATATGTCAAGTAACGGAGCTTGCAAGATACCATATCCATGTGTGACTTTTAAAAGGAGGCTGACTACTCGTATGGTGGACCTTGGTTTCACATCAGTCAGGGCTTAACATTATAAGTAAGGACTTTTATTCAGTCGATTTTTTAAAGCACCGCGTCTTACTACCCATTCGGGATATATGCATTTGTGTATAAATATATATTAATATCTTCAACTGTTTCCAGCCTTTTGCCGGATCAGTTACGTATATAATGCCTCCATCTTCCTCTATCTTTCCACAGTTCTTCCTCCTTTAATCGCTCACTTGGACACTTTATTTTATCTTATCCTCCCATTTCTTTCTTGGCCACCCTTGTGGTCTTTCTCCTACGCACTTCATCTTCAGCCTTCTCTTTAGTGTTCTCTCGTTTTCCATCCTCATTACATGATCATACCATCTCAGTCTTACTCTGTCACCGACAGTCCAGTCTATTGCGAGAGTGACGCCTTCGACCATTCAACCATTGAAGTGGTTATGAGTCTGTTTCTAATACTATGTTAGTTTCAAATCATGTTCTGGTACAATAAGTAGGTTCATAAAATGAACGTTTTATATTTATAATTAAAGAAAAAAAACTTATTTTTAGATCCACTACTGTTTCCAGCCTGGGCCAGTATTTTATTCAAGTCTTTCATTTTCCACCGCCGGCAATTTAAAAAAAAATACAGAGCTAAGTTTTATTTTATAAATATAGTAACAAAATGAAAAAGGTGACCTGGTGGTCTAGGGGTAAGGTGTCAGACTTCTGTGTTCAGGGTCCGGGGTTCAATCCTCGGTCCCGGCACAGATTTATCTGATTGCCAAACCCTTCTTTCACCTTTGACAAGACGTGTATTAATCACAACTTGTGAATGTGTGGAATGCCAGGCCTTCGCCGTGGTTCGGATCCCACGTTAAACTGTAGGTCCTCCAATTCATCTCACAATCACCCTACCATTACACATTAGCGTAAGTGCGTATAACCCTAACAGGTAGTAAGACGCGGTGCTAATAATAATAGTAACAAAATTAAAAGCTGATCTATCTTGCTTAATATACAGCTATGATAAACACATCAACCAAAACTCAGATCGATAATTTATATCCTAAGCAAGATAGTTAAAGTTGATTAATTTTCAACCCTGACAAAATCCGAACGTGAGACGATTAACTAAATAAACGGGTCTTTATCCCCTGGGATAGCTAGTAAAGTAAAAACGGTGTCCACTCGGATTAAACGTGAAGCTCATTTATTTCACTTAGCCGTTGACGGTGACATTGAGGGGGGAGGGGGGCTCGAATCTCTTTTGGTTGTTCCGAGTCTGGTCTTTACCGTAAGATTTAACTCCCTCATCTCGAGCCCCTTTTAATGTGCATAGCCTGAACGGGTGGTAAGATGTGGATCAAAATAAAGAAAGTACCTGTGCCTGTTAACTTGTCGAGCCTCGCTACCGTGGTCATAGATCGTTCCGTTACTACAGTTTCTCCCTCTGTAACTAATGAGAGGGTTAGTCATGCGTGGTCCATAGCAGGTTATTTATAAGTAGGCCTACACTCGATTAAACGTGAAAGTGAAATTAATCATCGGTGTGCACTTGACTTTAACACCTACGTTTGTTTACACTTGACGGAGAGTTAAATAAAACGCTTTCACCGTAAACAGATCTCCTGTAGGCGATTTATTACGTTTTCACAATCTCTTCAGCAATTGCGTTTCTTGTTTACTAAAGATCGTGGGGAGAGAATTATTCTATCCATTTTTCGCGCAATCAATAAAAAAAAATTAAAGCAACCCCGACCTTATATTGTTTAGCAAAAAATTTTGTTTTTGATTTATTTACTTTAAAGAGTAGGTATTTTTTGTAGCTTTCATAACCTTTTGGCCAAAATAGAAAAATATATATTGCTTCAGCAGATATGTTTAGTTTGATTAAGTGTAAGACAAAGAAATCTAGTCTTAACTTCGTCGAATATGAAAACTGAAGATGATAAATAAATAAATAATCCAGTCAACCCCCACATCGAAAAGTCAGTTAACCACCTCGGTGTCATAGTTAGCTAACGCGTTAGTTTTGTGTTGAGCTAGACTGCCGAGGATGGGGAGATTGAGGTTCGAATCTCGGTCGGGTGAACTGAGGTTGGTTTTCCCTAAATGGTTTTCCACTCTCCCTCCACGCAAATGCGGTTTAAATTACTCTAAATTGAACCTTCCCAATTCCAATCTATCACTTTTATTAGTACTTAAGCGTATAAACCGAACGGGTAGTAAGCCGCAGTTCTAAGTTTAAAAAAATCAATTAACCAGCTGTATAACAGTTCAATCAACAATCTAGCCAATAAACTAGCTGATAAGTCAGTCAATTAGCTATATAACAATCTAGTCTACTAACAAGCCAATTAGTCAGCCATAGGGTGACCTGGCGGTCTAGGGGTAAGGTGTCGGACTTTTGTGCTGGGGGTCCGGGGTTCAATCCTTGGTCCCGGCACAGATCTATCTGATTACCAAACCCTTCCTTCACCTCTGACAAGACGTGTATTAATCACAACTTGTGAATGTGTGGAATGCCAGGTCTCCACCGTGGTTCGGATCCCACCTTAAACTGTAGGTTCTCCATTTCATCTCACAATCACCCTACCATTACATATTAGCGTAAGTGCGTATATTCCGAACGGGTAGTAAGACGCGGTGTAATAATAATCATAATAATAAGTCAGTCATCCGACCAGCCGATAAGCCAGTCAACCAAACAGCCAATAAAACACCAAACCATCCATCTTATAGTCCATTCGTGCAATCAGATAGTAAACTATAGTCAATTAACTATTGAATCAGACAATAAATAAGGCAGACAATGGTCAGCCAACAAGTAGACCATCAGCCAGTCCATGTTCAATAACCGCCCAGTCAAGCAGTGATACTAGCAGCCAGCCAGCCAAGTCAGATCATGGGAATAACAAGAAGGCTGTTGAGAAATCGGATCACAGAAAGACCGGTCCTGGTGGTAGTAGTAGATGTCTGTACAAGCTGTGAGTGATGAAATATAGCCTGCTGTGAGTGACCTACCTTGGTACTGACAGAACTACACTATGGGGGGCTGTGTCAGTGACCTACCTTGGTACAGACAGAACTACACTATGGGGGGCTGTGTCAGTGACCTACCTTGGTACAGACAGAACTACACTATGAGCGGCTGTGTCAGTGGCCTACCTCAGTACAGACAGAACTACACTATGAGGGTGGACTGGGCTACCACAAACATTTTAAACTAAAATAAATCTAAAAATTCTATATTATAGTTTTCTATTAATTTGTAGTCACAAGTTCTAGTGAGTAAATATGAAGGTGCCCAGATCACGTCATTTGTGAAGATACACGATTTCATTGGATATAAAACCTTCCTGTTTTTTGTTTATTGGTGTTGTTTGATGTTTATAAACAATTTCTCAAGCCGAACGTAAAAGCATTTCCAAAATAGACTCCCAACTCACTATAATATTATCTAAAAATTTAGATGTATTTTCGCTCATGTCAGTAGAAAGTGGAAGCTGATATTTTAAGTGAACTGAACAATGACTTAATCATAGATTAATCTAGCTTAAATAACCTCAGGAAATAAATTTAATAATGACAAAAATATAAATAATTACTTCACCTCTACATTTCAGTTTACACTAAAACATAACTTCTGTGGTATTTATGAATGTATGATAATGGCTGTCATCGTTTGGTTCCTGGAACCTTCCAGTCCACTCCACGGCCCCCCCTTCCAACCCCCACCCCCCACTTATGGCTACACTTCACCTTAGCTGACACCCAGAAAAACTATTAGAATTACTTTCACGTACTCATACGTCAAGTCATATGATACACAGCTGTCACCGTTGATAGATATTATCAATACCTAATAAATAACACCAGTAATACAGTCAAATGTTATGAATGTTGGCTGCAAATAAATATATTTGTATTCTAAATAATAATCTCTCTATGAATATTGGACTGTAGCATTCTCTACGCGCCTTTCACTATTGGTCTAGACTATTGGTCTCTAGATGACGTAACTACATACTACTACTACTACTACTACTACTACTATTACTACTACTACTACTACTACTACTACTACTACTACTATTACTACTACTACTACTACTACTAATACTACATACTACATACTACAACTATTTACTACTACTATTAATACTACTACTAATACTACATACTACTACTACCACTACCACTACTACATACATACTACTACTATTACTACTAATACTACTATTAATACTAATACTAATTGAAAGTTTCCTAGCCCTAACGTTTGTTTTATGTACTTCCCCATGTATCTGGAGTAGCACGACTGGTTAATGCCGCCCGCCCTCTACATCTGGGATAAGGCCCGTGAGTCATGGATAAGTGCCGTAGTTTTTCCGTTGTCTTCCGCACCGACTTTATATGCGCGAGCGAGAAAGTACTTACAAATTTTGCCGGACTAAAAAGCATCTCGTGTCCGATCATGTAAACACAGATCAGTACTTTTTTTTTTACATTTTTGTTACGAGTTTACCAGCAGCGAAATATAGCAACGAATAGTAAATTAATTAATTGGGGATAAGAAAAAACTATTAAATTAATCATAAATTATATTATTTAAAACTATTTTTATTGGTTAGATTTTTTTAAATAATTATATTAATATTAAGAATAATTTAGGTGACCTCGCGATCTAGGGGTAAGGTGTCAGTCTTCTGTGCTGGGGGTCCGGGGTTCAATCCTCGGTCTCGTCACAAATTTATCTGATTGCCAGACCCTTCCTTCACCTCTGTCAAGACGTGTATTAATCACAACTTGTGAATGTGTGGAATGCCAGGTCTCCACCGTGGTTCGGATCCCACGTTAAACTGTAGGTCCTCCATTTCATCTCACATTCACCCTACCATTACACATTAGCGTAAGTGCATATAGCCCGAACGGGTAGTAAGACGCGGTGCTAGTAATAATAATAATAATAATAATAATAATAATAATAATTTAATTTTATATATTTTGACTGTTCTAAAAATAATAATAATAAAAAAGATATTTATTAATGTATAGTAATATAAATTATTTATATTAATCATAATAAGTATTGAATGATAACTATATTAATATATTAAAATTTAACTTTAATATATTAGAAATAAATAAATAAATATATTAATATGTAATAATGAATAAAAAGCAATACCATTCTCTTTCTGTGTCGAGTAATAGTAAAGTTTGTTTGTAGTTTATCATAACCACAGAGTTCTCTCGAATAACCGGGCAGTCTGTGACATAATAACCGGGTCGCCCAGTGGTCCGAGCAACAGAGATTATGTCGACTAACAGCGGAGCTAATAGTTTTCCTCTGGGGGCGACAATCATTACGTCACTACGTATATATTTTTAATATATCTCATTCGCAATCGTAGTCATAATGTCGGCAGTAGGTCTCACAATACACTGGATTGGCAGTGACGTTAGAGGTATAGGTTTGACTCTAGGGTGAATGTTATTATTATTATTATTATTATTATTATTATTATTATTATTATTATTATTATTATTATTAGCACCGCGTCTTACTACCCGTTCGGGTTGTACGCACTTACGCTAATGTGAATGGTAGGGTGATTGTGAGATGAAATGGAGAATCTACAGTTTAACGTGGAATCCGAACCACGGTGGAGGCCTGGCAATCCTCACATTCACAAGTTGTGATTAATACACATCTTGTCAGAGGTGAAGGAAGGGTTTGGCTATCAGATAAATATGTGCTGGGACCAAAGATTGAACCCCTTACCCCCAGCACAGAGGTCTGACACCTTACCCCCTAGACCACCAGGTCACCTAGCGTGAATGCACTAGGGTGGTTTTCCAAATGTGCTCTTAACATTTTATCTTTCCACTAACGAATGTGGATGCATTTCCTACCAACATCTTTACTCATTCATAACACTAAAATTTAGTTGTTGGTAAACCCTGGTGTTAAACGTATCGGCTTGAAAAAAAAAGCATCGGTGAGCCCACAGACTAAGACGTCAGTCTCATCTGTACTGTTTTGTTGGTGGCAGAGAGCCTTAGGTTGGAGATCCTGATAGGTGTACTAAATAAGTTTTGAACTAAATGGTTTCCCACTCTCGCCCCACATAAATGGGGGTACATTTAAAATATATTATATATTTCTTTTAGTGGAGATGTGCGGGTAGACCGGATTCACGTCAAAAACTGATATTAAAACATTTCTTGGTTGTTGGTTGGTTCTGTTGTTCACAAGACATATGACTATAACAACTTCGGTGGCCGCATGGTTTAAGGCGCTACTCTAGCAGTGGACTAGACTGCCAATGGCAGGAGGTTCAAATCTCAGTCGTGTGTGCTGAGGTTGTTTAAAAAAAAATTATCATTCACCCTTTACACAAATGCTGGTACACTTCTTATAAATATAACCTTCCTCTTCCCTTAAACCATCAGTATAGTTAGTATATAACCGTATAAATCGAACTGGTAGTAAGACGTGGTGCAAAAAACACACACATACACCTATATATACATATACACCTATATATACATATCTATACATATATACCTATATATACATATGTACCTATATGTATTTGTAGCCAACACCTTAGCTCATTCGGTAGCGTGTCTATCTACTGATCTATGGGTCCCGGCTTTGATTCCCGGCATGGCAGAAAAATTTCTCATTGGTTAAAATATGGGTTAACCGTTTCACAGTGATAGATTAATGTCTGGGGACTGGCTGTTGTGCCTGTCCTAGTCTTAAGAGAGATTATAAGGTATATGAAGCTACGAGAGGTCTATCAAGCCAGTAGTTGAAAATATATGGCTTGAATAAAAAAACTGACCTAGGCCACAGGCTGGAAACAATAGTGGATGTAAAATATATAAGAAACTACTTGAAAATTTCTTACTTATTACATATATATATATATATATATTTAAACATCGCGTCTTACTATCCGTTCGGGTTATATGTTTATATACTAATTACGCTAATGGTTTCAGGGACTAGGGCGGTTATATTTAGAGGAAGTGTACCCACATTTGCTTGGAAGGAAAGTGGAAAACCATTCTGAAAAAACCATCCTCAGTACACTCAATCGGGATTCGAAACTTGATCTCCCCGTCATTGGCTCTTTAGTCTACTGCAATATTATCACCTTAGACCGTGCGGCCATCGAAGTGGGTCTGCCTCATAAATGAATGTGTTTTGTTAACAAGTGCGTATCTATTAACTTTGATCCAAATATTGCATGCTTTCTTCATTTTTTTAATACATAAGAACGATTAAAATAAAAAATAAATGATGTAATATTTTAGTTAATCTTTAGTGCTACATTCTATGATAGATTCTTTAATTCAAGGGAAATTAAGCTATTTAGATATATTTGATTGTACATTGAACTAAAATTGTGATTTTTTTAAAATTGTTTAATAGTTTATGAATATTACATCATTCCAGAGATGATAAAACGTTCGATAGTTCTTTCTTTCTTTTTTACGAGTTGGTATTATATTATAGGCTGCTAGTTTAAGACGACCATGATTATTGTGTGGTTCATAAAATAAGTTTAAACGAGTCGTGCCAAGGATAAAAACCGTCTAAGTCAACTTTATGGTAGGTCCGGGTCACAGGAATTTGTAGTAAGTTCCAGCGACAATTCACGCGTTTTATGATTTTAGTAAAAATATATATTTCAATACTTTGTTATGACATCGGGAACTTAGTTTTAATATCGTCCATACTCCAGAGAATTGTGTAAACTTATATAAAAATGGTGGTTTCATCTCTGACAATTTATAAACTTTGATATGATACACCTTGAAATAGAATGGTTTTATATAAGAAATAAAATAAAATACATATATATATATTATTATTATTATTAGCACCGCGTCTTACTACCCGTTCGGGTTATACGCACTTACGCTAATGTGTAATGGTAGGGTGATTATGGGATTGAAATGGAGGACCTACAGTTTAACGTGGAATCCGAACCACGGTGGAGGCCTGGCATTCCTCACATTCACAAGTTGTGATTAATACACGTCTTGTCAGAGGTGAAGGAAGGGTTTGGTAATCAGATAAATCTGTGCCAGGACCGAGGATTAAAATACATATATATGCGTGTTTATATGTAATTTGATCTCCCCACAACCCATATAATAAATAATATGTACACTAGAACCTCGTTAATCCGGACTTATTGGGACCGAAACTTGTTCGGATTAACCGGGAGAATACAGGGATACAGTATTCTCACGAATTTTAAATTACAGTTGAATGAGTTTAATCAAATGTTCATTTATTTAACTGATTTATAACATGTGATATTTACTGTAGTTATTGTTAGTTACAGGAAAACACATTGTGTTGACTACTACATGTAAATATTACATCAGATATCACTGTTTCTTACAAATTCTCTTTTAACTTTGAGTTTGTTAACTAATCAAATATATTTAATATTTTGAATTAAGTTTTTCCCCGTTTTCTGAATGGTCTTTTCGGAATATCCGGAATTTTGGACTACCGGGGTTTGGTTTAACGGGGTTTTACTGTAAATATGCCGTAGCGAAGGTTTTGAAGTCGAAACTTCAGATTTTTAGCGGAAGAGTATTCCTCAAGGTCACAGAGTTAAAATAGCAGCGATTGTTGCACAGAACTTCTTTTTTTTTTCACATTAAATTCAACTTTCATATCTCCTTGAATATATGTGTTCCTATTACTTGCTATAATCTCAATGACAAGCCATTATCATCGTCTTAGAAGTGGTAATTGCTAAGGTTTTGGGTTTGTGTGTAATCTGAAGTCATATCTCTGTGGATTGTTTTGTTTCATTTGTTGTAAGACACAATATGTTGTAATGTTTAGTAAGAGCAAGGATACTTGTAACCTTAATCTGATGTTCGTGATAGGTCAGGTAATCAAGACACTTTCGAACAAAATAAAGAAAGACAAAAAAAAGTCCATAGCCTTGATCGAGAAAACGGATTTATTAGAAAAAAACAAATGAAGTACCACTTTTACCTGTTGGTTCAGAACATTAAAATAAAATATCCCCACCCACTTCGGTGGCCGAATTGTCTATGACGTCACCATTGTATTAGACTAGCCTGCTGATGACGGGAAGATCGGGGTTCGAATACCGGTTGAGTCTACTAAGGGTGGTATTTCCTCAATGGTTTCACATTCTCCTTCGACGCAAATTCGGGTATATTACCTCTAAAATGCTTCCTTCCTCATCCCTCCCCCATTAGCATAATTATCATATATGCACGTAACCTTAACATGCGCAAATATTGTGTGAACAAATATATCGAAACTAAGAACATTAATTAAACATTCTTTAAATGGGCTGTACATATTAATCTATATCTAATTTATAATTAATTCATTTACCTACCCATCTATTCTTGAATATTCTCCTGTTTAAAAAATTAATTATTTTATTTAAAAAAATCATTAATATATGTATTTAAATCAACGCATATTTAGCATAACTAAACCAAAGAAATGATGATTGAAAGCTAAATAAAGATTTTTGAAGTAGTTAGCCAAGACTAGATTCTGACCTACTTTTATGTTCTATTTACACTAATCTGCAATATATGACAACTTTTAACAAATTGTCTAGTTTGATCAAGTTTTTTATCATAGAATCTTGTGCTATTTAAGAACATACACATACATTGTATATACAAAAATTAACATATTGCTAATTGTGTGTTTGTTTGTATGTTTTATATTATATATCTAATTGTTTATATGATCAAACTTACATTATTAATTCAAGCTGAAAGATAAATTTAATTAAGAACATGATTAGTAGTTGAATTCCTATAACGTTACCATAAATTTGATTCGTCAATACGAGCAGGTGAGGTTCATTTGACTAGGAGCCAGTAGGCCTAGTTACACTGGATGGCTAGGACTCAGTAGGCCAGGTTACACTAACTGACTAGGACCTAGTAGGCCAGGTTACACTAGGTGACTAGGACTCAGTAGGCCAGTTTACACTAGGACTAGGACTCAGTAAGCCAAGTTACACTAGGTGACTAGGACCCAGTAGGCCCGGTTACACTAGGTGACTTGGACCTAGTAGGCCAGGTTACACTATGTGACTAGTACCCAGTAGGTCAGGCTAAACTGGGTTGTTAGGACCCAGTAGGCCAGGTTACACTGTGTGGCTAGGACCTAGTAGACCAGGTTACACTAGGTGACTAGGACTCAGTAGGTCAGGCTACACTGGGTTGTTAGGACCCAGTAGGCCAGGTTACACTGTGTGGCTAGGACCTAATAATCCAGGTTACACTAGGTGACTAGGACCCAGTAGGCCCGGTTACACTAGGTTACTTGGACCTAGTAGGCCAGGCTACATTAAAGGGGCTTATTCAACTTTTCTAAGGTGATCTTCTACCCCTTGTTCATCAAGTCCTTCGGAAAAAGTCACCCCTACTGTTTAATTAGCTGCTATTAGAACTTCAGACTGGATCACATTAGTTACAACTCGACTCAACATCAACGCAGGACTATCAACCGTGTTGATTACACTCATTCTCAGATTGGAGGAAACTTTTTTGGACATTCTTGAAATTTATCAAAAAGGGTCATGTACAAGTCAATTCAAGTAAAGTGACCCACAACTGCCACTTTTGAACAATACCTATAAAACAATACTAATGATAATATAATAAAATATATCAACTTTGAGTGCCAAAAAAAGTTTATATTTTCTAAAAGTTTCTTCTTCTTATACGCATCTTAGTACACCTACAAGTCCCTTACACAACTTCAAATAGTTGCATTTGCTCTGCATTACCCTTAAAGGTAGTAAGTAAGCTTACCTTGATTTATTCCACTATGCCTTAGCTTATAAGATATGGCCATTGTGTAATCTGTCAAGGTAAGACTGCTACCTTGCTTGGTTCCACCAGGCTATAGTCTATAAGATAGGGCCATAGTATAATCAGTCAAGGTAAGACTGCTACCTTGCTTGGTTCCACTATGGTGCAGCTTATAAGATAGGAGGAGACATATTGTAATCAGTCATGGTAAAAGGTTTTAGCGTAAACAAAGTGTATAGGCTAGCAAAACATATTTTAAGAGTGACTTCTTAAATCACGTGAACAATGGTTATTCTTTATGAATATAACGTACTACTGAATATAGTATTCGTTTTATGTCTAACTTTATCACCAAGAAAATATGTAAACTTAAAATTCAACTGTAGTAATGTTAAGAACATGGAGGAGGCGAGGTCTACTGTTCACAAAACTACTAATTGGAGGGAGTGATGTATATTGTTCAGAGAACTACTAGTCGGAGGGAGGGAAGTCTACTTGCACAAAACTACCTCTTGGAGGGAGCGAGGTCTACTGTGTACAAAACTACATGTTGAAGGGAATGAGGTATACTGTGCATAAAACTACCTGTTGGAAGAAGCGAGGTCTATTGTTCACAAAACTACATGTTGAAGGGAATGAGGTATACTGTGCATAAAACTACCTGTTGGAAGAAGCGAGGTCTATTGTTCACAAAACTACATGTTGAAGGGAATGAGGTATACTGTGCATAAAACTACCTGTTGGAAGAAGCGAGGTCTATTGTTCACAAAACTACATGTTGAAGGGAATGAGGTATACTGTGCATAAAACTACCTGTTGGAAGAAGCGAGGTCTATTGTTCACAAAACTACATGTTGAAGGGAATGAGGTATACTGTGCATAAAACTACCTGTTGGAAGAAGCGAGGTCTATTGTTCACAAAACTACATGTTGAAGGGAATGAGGTATACTGTGCATAAAACTACCTGTTGGAAGAAGCGAGGTCTATTGTTCACAAAACTACATGTTGAAGGGAATGAGGTATACTGTGCATAAAACTACCTGTTGGAAGAAGCGAGGTCTATTGTTCACAAAACTACATGTTGAAGGGAATGAGGTATACTGTGCATAAAACTACCTGTTGGAAGAAGCGAGGTCTACTGTTCACAAAACTACATGTTGAAGGGAATGAGGTATACTGTGCATAAAACTACCTGTTGGAAGAAGCGAGGTCTACTGTTCACAAAACTACCAGTTGGAGGGAGTGAGGTCTACTGTCCACAAAACTATCAGTTGGAGGGAGTGAGGTCTACTGACCACATAACTGCTAGTTGAAGGGAGCGAGGTCTACTGTTCACAAAACTACATGTTGAAGGGAATGAGGTATACTGTGCATAAAACTACCAGTTGGAGGGAGTGAGGTCTACTGTCCACAAAACTACCAGTTGGAGGGAGTGAGGTCTACTGTCCACAAAACTATCAGTTGGAGGGAGTGAGATCTACTGTCCACAAAACTACCAGTTGGAGGGAGTGAGATCTACTGTCCACAAAACTACCAGTTGGAGGGAGTGAGATCTACTGTCCACAAAACTACCAGTTGGAGGGAGTGAGATCTACTGTCCACATAACTACCAGTTAGAGGGAGTGAGATCTACTGTCCACATAACTACCAGTTGGAGGGAGTGAGATCTACTGTCCACATAACTACCAGTTGGAGGGAGTGAGGTCTACTGTTCACAAAACTACCAGTTGGAGGGAGTGAGATCTACTGTCCACATAACTACTATTGTAATTGCTTATGAGCGTGAGTATAGTCTCCAGAGAGGAATACAGCTAGAGCTACGAGTCACAATCACTTCTTACTTACCGACAACCAAAACAACATCTTGGCAACCAACAAACTAAACACCCAGCCAAGTATCACTGCCCACGTCACACGAGTAGCCGCAACGCGTGTAGTCTAACCCCCTGTCTTACCTAGGAGAAGGTACCACATGTTGTCTGCACACACACCGGTTCAATAAGCTCCACTCCGCACACCAACAACGAATCTGGGTGAGTTCTAAGGCGCGGGAAAGCGGGGGGCCCTGCTTTATACTATGTGACACATACCGAGAGAAAGGGGGTACCCCATACCCTCTCTCCCCCCTTCACCCTTTGCAAGGAGGGGGGAAGGAGACACATTCTGCAAACCCCTTCTCCACTCACCCCCTCACAATCTCACGCTGCACACAGAGTTTTGGCGGAACAATTCGATCACGGTAAATAGTCGGTTTGAATAAAATTAGACCCTCCTTGTGGATCATGAAACAAGTGAGTGTCAAACACCGACATTAGTAGATGCATGGTTCAAACCCAGCACGGGTCGACGGTTATTTTTCTTGAGCGATAAAAATCTGTAGCACAACTTCCTACGGAGGGGGGTGAAGCCGTCGGTCCTATGTCGATTATGGAATGTAAAATAACCCTGGAAGGGAATATGTAGTCTCTTTCTCTCTCGCTCATAGAAATGCTCGTGCGCTGATATATACAGTCGGTTCAGAAAGCGCACGTTAAACACCTTAAGTCAATTAATTAATTAATTTAAAAAAAGAGTAGATGCAAGTTTAGGGAAATGATAATCACTTCTAAGATACAACAGTTACTGGGAAACAAAAGTTTCAGAGGGCTGACAGCCATTTTACCTTTTGGAACAAGACGCTGTACAAGTGCCAAATAAGGTGGAGTTTTATTACCTTAAGATTGTTACTTTCTCGTGTACACGATGTAGAGAGAAAGTTTTGTGATATTGAAAAATACGACCTGAAGATTTTGATGGATTTTTTATTTTACGTGCCAATTTTTGTTTATGTCCTTAACACCGCGTCTTACTACCCGTTCGGATTTTACGTTTATGTACTTATTACGCTAATAGTTTTATATATTAGAGAGGTTATATTTATAGGAAGTGTACTCGCATTTGCGTGGATGGAGAGTGGAAAACTATTTTGGAAAATGCACCCTCAATACATCTGACCGAGATTCGAACCTTGATCAACCAGTCATCGGCAATCTAGTCTACTTCGAGAATAACGCGTTAGACCTTGCGGTCATCGAAGCGTTTTTTTTATCCTACAGTTTTTTTGTTTAGGTGGAAGTATCTATGTGTATATGTATGTATGTATATGTGCTCGTATAATTATGTGTCTATGTGATCTAAAATAACTTTTTTTAGAGATATTAATGATAACTCTCCGTCAATAAATACAACCCATCTGCCAAATGGCATAGCAACCGACAAAATCAAGCTAATTTTTTAAATGACTTGCGTGGACCGAAGCCTTACCGAGAAGAATATATGAGTGGCTCGGTATCACCGAATTTTAAGACGTTAAAGGAGCGAGTCATTTAAATATTTACTCAGAATAGAAAATAAACAACCACACCACCATATTTTATAATAGGATTTTGTTAGGGAGAAAGGATCAGAAAATACAAACTTTTTTTTATTGAGGTCAGATTAATAACAAATTTACTATATTATTATTGCTATTTTATAGGTTTTTATAATATCCATAAAAGTCACAGTTGCAAATGTATAAATACATGAAGGTAGATATATTAACTTCTCTGACTGTCGGATAAGATTCTCCCTATGAAGATTGTACTGTAAATAACCTGGATTGATTCTTATAGCTTGAGATTGTCCTAATGGGGAAGAAACTAATTATATAATACTCCATGATTAATATCAAAGTGAGGTTTTGAGCTTGATATGATAGTCAGAACCAATCAAGGACTTTCAATTCGTGATTTTAGCGCCATTTCTAAAACACTCAATTACTAATTTGTGTTGTTATAATGTTGAAGGCTCAATCGATTTATATAAATCTTGTAATTAATACAAATTCATAACAAATTGGTTTATGTCTTTCTCAAGCACGAATTGTTGTTTGCTGAAAGTTAAAATTCCAATTCTAAACTAAAATATAACCTACATAATTATCGTATCCTGATGTGTTATTTCTTGATGAGCTAATATCACATTTGAGGAATTACCCACATACTTTTATCCACATAATATTAATTACTTGAAATAATTAACATGTAATATTTAAACAGAAGTCAATTATGTCATTATATCTTCAATAGATTGTACTGGCATCTAGATGAAAACGTATATAAATAGGAATTGGCTAATTCGACATTGCTTAGTCCAACAAATTAGATAAATCGAATCACCAAGATTCCCCAACAAAATTCTATCTAAATCAATGGTAAAATAATAATTCGAACTTTAGAAGGAAATATTTGAGTGATTCGAAACCTATAGATTGTTAATTTTTTCAAGTTTGTACTCATTTAAACACTAATTTAACGATCTTTATTAAACCTCCTATATGCCGATAATGTCAAAGAAAGTTGGAGTTAGCCTATTTACACATAGTAAATGAGAATTTTGGGAATTATGCACTGGCGGCGAGCGGGTTGCCTAATATAAGGGATGTGTTGGCTCAGCTTTAATAAATTCTGATTTAAGTTTATAAAATATGGTGTGTTTATATGTAGCATATTTTGAGGTTACTGTACCTAGATACTCATGAAAATAGTTAGTTATAACTTGGGATATTTCGAATTTCTTTGAACTAAAATAAATGGTAAGAAACTCCGCACATACTTTCACTTTTATCTTAAAAATATAGACATTTCCTAAAACTCATAAGATTTGCTAAGTGAAATAATAGGTATATGCATTGTTATAGAAACACTAAACCAAAGATCGTAAATGAAATAATAAACACTGTTACTTACTCTACGGAATTAGGAACTAGGAACATTGTTACAGAAAAACTGAGAAAAGAGAAACTTCTTTGTCCACCAAAGAGCATAAGAATCAAATATTAATTTGCAAAGATCTTAATTAAAAAGTATAACTCAGAAACTATTGGTTTTATAAAAATATGTGTCAAATAAAAGATGTTTATCAATAACAGTACTAAAATTTTACAATGATAAGTTATTTCATATCTTAAATTGTTGTGGAGAAATGATGAAAACTCAAAAATTTCCTAGATGTAAAGTACCCTCAAAGTAATTTTCATGAGTAAATGAGAGTTGCCCTCTTGTTTATAATGATAAACAGTGTCCAGATATAAAATATAACCAAAATCTTGATAGCCAATTTTGAGAAAATTGATGTTTTCTCTCTTTGCCCTTCAGTAAACTACTCTTAATTTCAGGGTTTGATGTCTAAATTCAAAAACTCTTTGGGGGGGATCTTATGAAAAACTCCAGATACCAAGTTTTAGCCCAATTGGTAAAATGGTTTCTGCTCTAGCCCAAGGTACAGACAGACAGACAGACAGACAAAAGGCATTGCAAAAACAACTTTGGTTTCAAGGGGTCGTGAAAAGTCGACATTTATCAAAATCTAAAGTTCGAGTTTTTTGACGATCACATTAGATTTTCTCCTAGGTGTTGAGAGAAAATAAACAAGTTCTACTGCATAAAGTAAAATAATATTAAAATAATAATTATTCGGGAGAAGTTCGAATATGTTACTCTTTCACACTTAGTAACGTTGCCTACTTTTTTGTTTTATCCCCCCGTCTTACTACCCGTTAGAGACGAGTGGGTTATAAGAAGGGGGAGGGGGAACGCGAGTGGGGGAGAGGTAGATAGGAAGCACGGAGAGTAGGGGGGGGAGACAAATATCGGACCAATATTAAAATTATTTTGGTTAACTTATCGATGATAAAAAATTGAAGTATGATTTATGAACATAACGGGTCTTCTAAGGATCGCCTTCATTTGTTTCTTTACTAGTTTTTTTTAGCTCCACATCTTACTACCCGTTCGGGTTATACGCATTTGTACTAATTACGCTAATGTATTTAGGGATAAGGAAGGTTGAATTTACACGAATTACAACCGCATTTGTGTGGAGAGTGAGTGGAAAACATTTAGGGAAATCCTCCCTCAGTGCACCTGAATCGACCCCCTATCTCCCTGTCATCGGCAGTCTAGTCTATTGCGAGAGTAGCGCGTTGGACCGTGCAGCAACCGAAGCAGGTGTCTTTAATACTACTAATATTACAAATACTACCACTACCACTATTTATTATTATTACCGTTACTATTATTATCCATTTAATCAATTGAAATTAATTAACAGAAATAATGATTGAAATTTTCTGTTTCGGAAAATTTTCCATCTCATATCTCAAGGTATGGGACTAGATCAACGAACAGTTTTAAAAAGAAGGTTGTTGTTAGATTTAAATAAGCTTTCACCTTTCTCAAAACGGATTTAGGTGGAGAGGTCGTTCATTTCAGTACCAGAATACACTCAAATGCTTATATTATATTCAGGGGTGGTGGGGTGGGTGGGGTGGTAATGATCTAGATTTTGGCCATTTGAACTTATCTTACCTCTGCTCTCCTGACGTATGGAGGAATTCATTTTTGAGGTGGGGACACCATTAAGTTTAACTCCATTGTCCCCAGAAAAAAAAATCCCCAGATGGTAGGATGATATGTGAGACTGATGATGGTGAAAAGGAGACCTACAGTTAATGTGGGATCCGAACCACGGTGGAGGCCTGGCATTCCACACATTCACAATTTGTGATTAATACATGTCTTGTCAGAGGTGAAGGAAGGGTTTGGTAAACAAATAAATCTGTGTTAGGACCGGGACTTGAACCCTGGACCTCTAACATATAAGACTGACACCTTACCCCTAGACCATCACGTCCCCCCATATTATTGTCATTGAACGGCCTCAATTGGAAGGTATGTTTGTGTAAAAATTGTATGTTGTGAGTGGCGAATGACATAACGAATGTTACGAGGTTGTTATGATGATTCAATAAATAAATAAACTAGAGGAGTTAACGCAAAAGGAGGTGTCAGCAGTCCTGATTTAGGCACCAGGCCAGTGGTCCGGTTAAAAGGGGAGGTCTTGAGCTCCTCGGGGCTGACTACAGAATATCATAATCTAGGAGGTCACGCTGCCTGTCATGGGGCCAAGTGGACTAAGTCTGTCGGGTTCGTAAAGTACCAGTTGGGGCTGCCCCTCGAGCCCAGGGAACCAGGTTCGACGACCGTAAAAGGACCGCCTAGCAGTCAGACCGGCCATTAGGTAAACCTTATAACACCTCGTAACCACCTCGGTGGCATAGTTAACTAACGCGCTAGTTTCGCGTTGAGCTACATTGCCAAGGATGGAGAGATCGAGGTTCAAATCTTGGTCGGATGAACTGGGTTGTTTTTTCTAAAGGGGTTTTCACTCTCCCTCCACGCAAATGCGGGTTCATTTCCTTTAAATTCAACCTTCCCAATTCCTAACTTATTAATGTAATTAGTACTTAAGAGTATAAGCCGAACGGGTAGTAATACGCAGTGCTAAATAAATAAAAAACATCTCATTCAGTCACTCGCTTCTCTATATTTACTCTTCACTTTAACTTCACTTTTATAAAACACATTTGTAGCAGCCATGGTAGTATTAATAGAACTTTTAAAAGCCAAGTCTAACGTCAATCACGAATCCAAACAAGTATTCATGTCATTCCCCCATTATCTTCAGCCAAAGACATCCTGACAGATCCATTGGCCCACAACTAGTACATACTGAAACGGGGGGCAGGGGGGGGCATATTCTTTAAAATGAAAAAAAATATCTTTACATGGTAACCGAACCCAGGACCTTTGGATTAATACACCAATACCTTTACCATTGATGTAGCCAAAAGTCCTCCCGTGCTCAGGGTTTATTCACTCATTTTATAAGTCAAAGTCTGTGAAGGATGTGAACTATAAGATAACGCAGCCATCTTCGACTTGAAAGGGCCCTATGATGTCAATAGTAGAGTCGGATAGCTCATTGACCAGTGCATTGGCGTACTAAACCAAAGGTCTCGAGTTCAACTATCGTGTAACGATGTCATTATTTTGTTTATTTTAAAGAATATGATATTAGCACTTGACTGTCTTATGGTGAGGTTTCTGTGAACATGATTTTATCTTGAATTATTCTATAGATAGCACGATCGGACCATATAACCGGTCCCAACAGACAAAGCAAAATTAAATGATAAAAAACCAGCTCCAAGCAATTACTGTCAAACGGGACAGTTAATATTAATTATTGGAAAGGAAGTAGCGGCAAGGTCGGACTGGACTGTACCTGTGTGTGATCCTGTGACCGGTGCTGTCATGATATTCAGGGAGTAGAATGAGGGGGACTACCTCAGGCAGGAGGGAACACTGCAAGGTCATTACCTCAGCCGGAACTTCTTGGAAGGCGAAATGGGCGTTGAGTAGTGCCCTAGGCCAGGCATGATCCGTTGTCCTTCTCTCGCGAGACTACCACAACTGTTTCTTTTTATCACCACGTCTTACTACCTGTTTGGGCTATACACTAATTACGTTTTAGGGATTAGGAAGAAGAAGTGTACCTTTATTTGCGTGAAGGGAGATTGGAAAAGCATTTAGGAAAAACCTCCCTCAGTACACCCCACCTAGATTCGAACCTCATTCTTCCCGTCATCGGAAGTCCAGTCTATTGTAATGGTAGCGCCTTAGACCAATCAACCACCGAATCAAGAAAGCTGATGTTGACGCGCGCGCGCAAAAAAA
>CABFWO010000446.1:204395-233344 GCA_902155825.1 Timema genevievae | reverse complement strand
AAAAAAAAAAAAAAAGAAAGCTGAAAATTTTCAAAGTCGCGTTGAGCGGACAACGCCGACGAGGCTGAAAACTTGTGATTAGTTTAGATAACTTATCACGGGATTATATTCTAAAATACTGTTGATTTTATTTTGGTGAGCATGTGAGCCTTCAACAAGTCTCTTTACCCACCGAGCCAAGAGAACACGTGCTACGTGTGTGTGTCCCAGCTAACAGATCTGCCCCAAGCTCGCGGTTGGACATCAATCTGTCATTTTGTCGCGCATATTGTCTTTGTTTACTGAGTTTTCCTCGACTGAAACGTCGTGTTACGATCTCGCAGTGCGTGTGACTTGCAAACTTATAGGCAACGTTGCTTCATGTTGACACCCGGGATGGATACGCCGTGGTTCACACGGTGTCAGGCGCGCAATACTGACCCGTGTCATTGTGAACCAGGTATCCATCAGTTAATGGGTTGGGAGGAAGTGGGGAGGCTATTAATCTGTACACAGGGCAGGGTCAACTTTGTTCATAATTTCAAACAGAATATCGTATGATTTTGGTAAGAAGAACTATTTATAAAATACGAACATGTTTCTTTGAAATCAAGATTTTAGTTAACTAATTTAAAATATTACATAAGGAAATGGATAATTCAAAAATTGGATAATTCCAACCCACCATGATTTACCATGAAATTCCTATTTACATCAATGTTAAAAAAAAATTACATTTAATTTGAATTTTAGAAGGAAATACTTGAATAATTCGAAACCTATATATTGTTGATGTTTCGAGTGTGTACTCATTTCAAAAATTAGTAATCGAACTTTATTAAATAATCCTATATTTCGAGAATTTCAAATAAAGTTAGAGCTATTGACGCATGGTAAAGTATAAAGTGGGTAATTCTACACTGGCGGCGAGTGAGTTAACTAGAATAGCGGATGTGTTGGCTTGGCTTTCATCGCTTCTGTGTGACAGTAAGGGATGTGAAAAAAAGTATCCATACTTTACTAATATAGATCCTAGTTTTTTTTTACTCGATACTTTTTTTCGGTAATTTTATTGATATTAGTGCTCAAATTCCGGTATCGGATTGATATCGAAAGAAACAATCTTTTTGGTCATCTTCACTCATGCTGGGTTGAATGTTTACTAGAGTGGACTGTGGAGGAAGAACAAACGACACTATTCTCATTCATTTTCTACATAGAAGCAACTATAGCAATCAATCTCTTTTTGTTCATCATAATTCATAGCTGTTCTTTTATCTTTGTTAATCAATTCATCCTGACTGGGAGACTGTGCAAATAGCAACCAGTCTACTTCCCCTTCCTTTATTAACGAACACGGTAATTACAAACTAAACAAAATAATCTTTTGTAGAACTCATTGAACTCAATCAACTCAAGGGTGCCTCAAACAGACGAAGCAGAAAAGTTTATGTGCGTTTTTTAAGCAGATGAAGCAGGGCAGGTCGTCCATTCTTCTATTGTTTGTCAAAAGTTAATAATCTATTTCTTCATCTTCCAATTAATTGAATTTAATCAAATATTTAAGAACATAAAAGGATTTTAATCCTATAACATTTAAATTTCAATTAACTGGTTACTACTTTTGACGAGGAAAATCTATTTTACTTACCAACTTTTTATAATGAGATACCAATTTGTACTTAACGAAATCCAATAATAGTACTTATCCCGAATTGGGTTCTTTATCCATCACTCACCAACGAGCATTTAAATCGTACGAGACATATTGCACAGTCGCTTGTTCAACTATAGATTTGTTACTCGTGGTATTTTGTTCGATTCAACCAGAAGATTGGTGGTAAAACAGAACTCTCTCTCTCTCTGGATAAACCTCGTCTTTAATATCGAAACAAATTGTTTCCTTCTCGTATTATATAGACTCGCTGTTGAATTCTCACTATTACTCGAAAGAAAACCACAAGTTTATATTAAGCTAACACAACCGTAGGTCGACCGCAAAAATACTTAATATCACTTCAACCATGAGCTTAATACTTGTTATAGTAAATCCATACGACTGATTCCAGTAAACGCTGCCTGGTAATGCATTACTAGTTTGTAGATTACGTTAAACCCAGTGTGGTGATGCATTCTTAGTTTGTAGATTCCGTTAAACCCGGTGTGTTATTGTAGTCTTAGTTTGCAGATTACGTTAAACCCAGTGTGGTGATGCATTCTTAGTTTGTAGATTCCGTTAAACCCGGTGTGTTATTGCAGTCTTCGTTTGTAGATTACGTTAAACCCAGTGTGGTGATGCATTCTTAGTTTGTAGATTCCGTTAAACCCGGTGTGTTATTGTAGTTTTAGTTTGTAGATTCCGTTAAACCCAGTCTGTTATTGCAGTCTTAGTTTGTATATTATGTTAAACCCAGTGTGGTGATGCATTCTTAGTTTGTAGATAGCATTAAACCATGTGCGATAGTACCTTTTTAGCTTATGGTTAATTTGTCAGTTTTGTAGCCCAATATTAATTTAGCTGTAGGTTGTGTGGAAATTTTAATCAAATGTTTAAAATTGATTTTAAATACCTTGTACAGATCTGATCAGCTTCTTCAGCACAGGTTACATAACCTAACCGCAAGTATAATTGATACATGGTTAAATAGTAACTGAACAATCTTACTTCCCCTTAAGTTAACTGTTAGAACTAAATGTGCCAGTGATGTATGTCGATTACTGCGATAGTAGGTTTGTTTAAAGAGTTTAATTATTTAATAAATTGTATCTTATCTTTGCGACAGGTGTATCGTTATTCTAATAGTTTGACTTGTCTGCTTGAACAGAGTAAAATATCACAAAATGAACTTTAAAAATTAGGGAATAAAGTATTTTAAAAATTAATTTTGAAATTAAATATAGCAAAACCAAATCGTCACGGAAGGGTCTAATCTATTTCTATCGTATGCAAAATTAAAAGAATCAAAAGTTACCGTAAATACAAAGTTAATAGACCAACATCCATGGAGGATAAAATAGCCAATTTCTCGAAGGTATTTGATTGTTTGGAGAATGTAGTTATGTAAATTAATTTATAGTATTATTTTATAAATGTAATTGGGGGAAACTTAAAAATGGGTGCATAGTGGAATGAAAAGGTGAAAAATGCTATGGGAGCAAAGAAAGAAGTATACAAACGAATGATGGACGTGTAGAGTTAAACAGAACGTAAGAGGTTGTGGGACATGATTATATAAAGAGAAAAAATTGAATGCGAAGAAAGTAGTAAAGGAGACTAAAGAGCAAAGGTGATTAAAAGATGAAGAAAGAATGCAGAATGATTTTGAAGGCTCAAATAAGCTGTTCTGGAAGTGGGTAAAGAGAAAGAAACAAGGAATACAAGGAAAGACCTATGGCATACAGAATGAACACGTTGAGATGATTTGGGATGAATACAGTATAAGATAGCGATAAAGTGAGTATTTTGAGCAATTGTATGGTGAAAACTTAGAGAAAGTAACAAACAGAAAATAGGGAAAATATTGTGATGGGTGTAAATAGTTAAAATGGTATAAAAAACTATGAAAGTATTAAAGAATAGCTAAGATGCGGACGTAGATGAAATCACAAGTGAAATGATTAAGTGCGGGAGCATGGAACTACTTTCCATATTGTTTGAGTTGTTCAATGTGTGAGCTGGTATTTCGAATGTTCCTAATGATTGGAAAAATGCTATCTTTTTACCTTTATACAAAGGTAAAGGCAGTAAGAGTGATGTAAGAATTATATGGCAATTGGTTTGTTGAGTATTTCTGAAAAAGTTTTTTTTTTAGAGTTTGCGTGAAAAAAAAATGGGCAAGATTTGAGGTGTGCGTTGGGTTTTCATGCCAGTTAGAGGTTACATGGACCAGGTATTTTCACTACAACAGATGACCGAGAAATGTATGGCAATAAGAAAGAAAGTGTATTGTGTATTTGTTGATCTGGAGAAAGCGTATGATCGGGTTTATGAGGAGTATGTTATGAATGTTCTAAGAGAGTATGTTGGGGATGAATGGTTAGTAAGTGTAATTATGGTGGTGTATGATGGGAGTAGAGCGTGCGTTAGGGTAGATGGAGCTTTGAGTGAATTATTTGACATTGAACAGGATATTAGAGTAGGATGTGCTATTTTCCATGATTGTTATATGTATTCATGGATAAGTGTATGAGGGATACTTTTGAAGATATTGTTCGTGTACAGATGGACAATGTTAATGTGAGAGTACAGATATTTGCAAATGATGCCGTACTAATGGCTGAGAATGAAAGTGACTTGCAGAATGCATTCAATCGTTTGAATGTGGTGACAGGCAGAATGGATCTTCGTATAAATGTCTCCAAAAATAAGTTGATATTATTTAGTAAGGACGGATCAGGAAATGATTGTCAGCGCAGTATAAATGGAAAACTGTTAGAACAAGTAAATGTTTTTTTTTATCTGGGAAGAATGCTCTGTAAAAATGAGAGGATGGTTGGAGAAATCAACAAAAGGGTGAATGCATCTTGGAGAGTATTTGAATTTATGTGTAATATGACTATTGCAAAGAATTAAGTATTATCGGAAAAGGCAAAGATGGCAGTATATATGTTGAACCCATAATTTTTTTATGGATGTGAAGCGTGGGTTTGTCAAGAGAAACACAAGAGGAAGGTGAATGCATTTAAAATGAGACATATAAGAAATGTACATGGAAAAACTTGTCTGGACAGAGCCAGTAATGAATGGGTGCTCAATGAGTGTGATTTGAAAGGGAATTCAATATATTAATGTGGAAGAATCGTCTTACATAATTTAGGCATGTGGATGAGTGTGAACTGAGTGAAGAAGCAAATATATGAAGGTAGAATTTGTGGATCAAATGGAAGGGGTAAGACGTGGCTAAATGTTATAGACGAACGTGTGGAAAGAGTAGCATTAAGAATTTAAAGAATAAAAGAGCACGTGGGACTATGTGTATGGATATTATTGAAGCGAAGGGAGTATGAAAAGATTTGGAAGTGGGGAGAAAGTTAGTGAGGATGTATTAAGTACGGAGTTGTGATTTCTTGAACTATATACACAATTTCTTGCCTATCCCATAATAGAACGGCGTGATACATACTATGTATGTATGTATGTATGTATGTATGTATGTATGTATTGTATGTATGTATGTATGTATGTATGTATGTATGTATGTATGTATGTAGGCCTATGTATGTATGTATGTATGTATGTATGTATGTATTATTTTACTATCAATCTTCCGATTGGTTAGTTGCAGATTTCCACATCTACCTGTCCTGATACAAATCTCTTACATAATTGTACCTTCTCTTGACCCCTTGGATAGAGAAGTATTGTGATCTTAAAAAAAATTGAAATCGAGATTTTGATAAAATGGTGAGGTTTCATGACCAACAGAAACAGAAAAATTAGTTTTTGCGATCCCTTTTGTCTGTCTGTGTGTCTGTATTTAAGCATAAAATTTGAACCATTGGACCGATTGAACTAATTGGTATCTAAGTTTTTCATAAGGTTCCTCCAAGGAATTTTTTGAATCAAGTATCTAACACTAAAATTAAGATTAGTTTACTGAATTCCAAAAGAAGAAAAAATTGATTTTCTCTTAATCCGCTATAAAGATTTTGATTTTATTTTATATCTAGACATAGTTTAACACTAGAAATAAAATTGCTATTTTCGTTTTCTCATGAAAATGAATTTAATGTTACTTAACATTAACGTCAATTTCCCATTTTGATCATTTATTGCGCAATTATTTAAGATACGAAATAACTTTTCATTGTAAATATGTAGTGCTATTATATATAAAAAAACCTTTTACTTGACATATGCATTTTTATAAAACAAATAGTTTCTGAGCTATGAGCAAACATATATGAATTTTTTATAGAACACTTTGAAAATGAAGTTGATTGTTATTGTCTTTGGTGGACAGATATATTTATCTTCCTCGAATTGATTCTGTAACAGTGTATATTATTTCATTCATGCTCTTTGGTGAAATATTTCTGCAATATTTAGTTTTTAAGATCTTAATAGTTTTTAGTAAATGTAAAAGAAAGGATAAGTCTTTGCAGAGCAACGTACCATTTATGTAAATAAAAAAAACCTCTCCTATAAAGCTAACATGTATATTCTTTTAAAATAAATGGCAGGGCAAAATGTGTTATCTATGATCGGAAGAAGAACCAAATTCTTTAAAAAATTTGTTTTAAAAGAATATAAAGCTAGTTTTGTAATATTTTGGAAATACCCTTAGCCTACCGTCCAATCTTGTCTTCGCTCTGCCCTAGCTTGGTGGGTTCATGTTATCTTACTCTCTATTTGGACTAGTAACATTTATCGTTCCTACCTACATACATCCCGTTTCATTGGGTGATGTCGCTTAAGTACTATGTAATAATTACTGGCATTAAAATAAATAGTTTGGAAACTATTTAATTTATCTGGCCTTTACACTTGAAACAAGACTATTTTCACTTGAAATAAAAGTTTTATATTTTAAATATCTAAATGTTTACTCTACATGATGACACAAACAACTTTGTTATTCATACACGCAATAACTTAGCACTCACAAATTCACATATGTTTTAAAAGCCTTCACGTTACCTGAGCTGGATACTAACCAGGCTAGAGTTGAACAGAGGGAAACGATCAACAAGGTCAACTGTGTCTACTCTCAATTATGTTCAATGGTCAGCACAAGATAGACAGAATAACTATTAGTAAGTAATATTATTTCATTAATATAACACATTTATTTAGTCAATTGTAGACCTACTTTTATTGTTTTGTTACCAGCTAACATAATAATTAATATACACATTTTAATAAGGTTTCTTAGTATCGATTTAAGTAGAGGAAATTTTGTTTTAATTACTAAAAGAATAATGTTTTAGGATTAATTAGAAGTATTTTTGTATTCTAAAATAACTACGATATATTATTTATAAAGTATTAATGAAAATGGGAAAAATTTAACTATAAGGTGTGATTAAATTAATTATAATATGGCACTCACAATTTTGAAAGAACTGTTCTTAAAATTAAAATAATTTAGTTTTTCTCATATTCTGTTAAAGCAGTCAAGTGAAAACGATTTTACGTGTATTTAAGTTTCATTCTAAATAAGTTGAAACGTTTTATTAAAAAAAAATTGGTGTGGAGAAATGTTTTTTGTTTAAATATATTAAAATTTATTTTTACTACAGTTCATCACCTAAAATGTTAATACAATAGCGTCTGAGGGAGTTTTTGAATAACTTACTATAGTGTACCGGTATTTTAAATCTTAAATAAAATACAAATTATTACAAATATATCATTATAAAGTATCTACAAATTATTTTTAATTATTACAAATATGTCAATATAAAGTATCTATAAATTATTTTAAATTTTATTTTTGTTGCAAATAAACTCGATTATATACATGAACATTTTAAAACTTCTAAACTAACAACATTTTACCGAATTAAAGAGTTTGAAAGTTTGTGTTAGATCAATAGAATTTTAACTTGTTTCTTGGGTGTATCACACTTCTAGGGGGTACCACATTTTGAAAGGGTTGTGTATTTTAACAATATTTCTATATAGTTTTATTATTTGTAAATACACTGATTAGAAACCCAGCTTTAGGTTGAGTCTTCGAAGACCTGAGATAAATTAATGCCTATCTGGCAGCTACCCTAGTGGTTGTGTCAATAAATCAGATAAATACATTTTAAGAGTGTTCAAATTATATATAACACCTTTAAAATTATATAATATCACGTTTATTGACCATTTTAATATTAGATCATGCTTACAGATTGCCATACGGAGTCGGAGTTATCAAGACTTTTGTCCCAGATTGTTCCAATATCCATTTCAAAGAGGAAGTAGAATACAAAATGGTTAGTATTTAGGTCATAAGGTTGGTGTTCCAAGGTCACGGTCATACTTACGACCTGGTCGCACTGACAAAAAAACGCCGCGACCAGGAGGCCAGAACGTTGAGAAATGTTATTTATATGGAGATCCAAAATGTATCCCACTTCTGACACCATATGTTTCTGTGGATTGTCTGTAGCCGAGTAGTATAGCCCCCCTCATAAATAACAAGGCAGTGGAATAGACAGTCGATGTTGACATGCACCGCATGAACTGAAATGAGTAATTTAATGATATTTCACATCCTGTTTCAAACTATTCTATTTGATTATATTGCAAAGAAGATCTGTAGTAAATCATGAACATGGGCACTGTAAAAGCAGAAGTAGAGTTACAGTTGACTTAAATCTAAGCAACTTGGATATGTATTGTCTTATAATAATGATGTTGAATACAAGACTTTATAGAATTAGGTGACTAGGTTGTGAAAGATTTTCCCATACTTTACAAGCTATTGCAGGTACATTAAAAAAATTATCCAACTAAATTATATAACCAAAACATTGCCACTTCTAAGTGTATTAGAATTTTCCATATATGACTAATGGCTAGTCTATTACAAAATAATATTTTTTGGAATTGGATTCAAAATTATTTTTATAGAATAACCATTGATGATAAAGGAACAATTCTGGTAAACGTCTATAGTATTAAAGCTCTTATGAATTAGTAAATTTTTAGAAAAGCTACGTTGCATAGTTTCTGGAAAAGGTGTTACTTCACAGGGTGGCCCCTCATAGAGAAAATCGCGAAAATCGAGAATTAGCTTGAACTTGGAGGATCGGGATAGATGGAAAAAGTCCTTGAATATTGTCGTCTATTGGGAATTCAAAAATTCCAAGAGCTTTTATGTGAAGAATTGACCATACTAAGTCATGTGAATTTTCTTGAACTCAATTTTATATAAAATTTCTCAAAAAATTACACTACTTAACATTTGTAGTATTAACACAGTTGCCAACATGTCTTGTCTAGCTAATCAAAGATACCCTATTTAATTAAAAAAACAATTAAGTGTAGCTACCCCCGCCTTGTGGGTCTCTCGTGTCAGAATGGTATTGGTAAGATTGATGGGATTTGTAGGATTGGTAGTGGCAAATAACTGTGGGGTTTGTTTTATCTAATTTATTGAGAAAGATTAATTAAGCTACTAGTGTATAATGTGATATATGATTTAGAGCTAATTGAAAGAGTTTGAAAAAAAAAAGTACTCGTTCTGTCAATGTCCCTACTCTGTTGTGCGGAGCAAATTGTGACGTCTTGAAGCCCGTTTAGAACAGACCAGACCCATCGGTCAACCGAGACTGGCCTGTCACGAGTAAGTATTTCCACAGCCGTCAACAGATAGCACCAGTCTCAACTCAAAGAAAAGAACTGTTCACTTGATTATAAAGAGTGAATAAAAAGATTAGTTCTAGATCAAAATTCGTTTATTCTTTTCTACCTTGTTTATAATACTATAAGAGTGTATCTTAGAATATTAGAATTAGAACCTTAAAAAAAAGTACAAATAAACATTAGAGTAAGATTTAGCACAAGGCAATGCTGTAGATTACATAAAATATTTGTTTCAAAAAAAGAAAGTAAGGAAATTACTCTTATAAAGCAGAAAAGAAACAAACACGTCTAGTAATCAACTACATCTCATTTGAAAACTCCATCGTCCCCCCTCAAAATATTACTTCCTGGTTCCCCAGACCAGATTACCCCTGGATTTAAATCTAGATCATTGATTGAGCCCCATCTCACAACTGACAATAGGATCCAAGACAGATCGCTGAAATGCTCAGATCCCCCCCTTGGGATGAATATTAGTGGAACTTTACCACCATCCTCCAAAAATAGCCCACTCTCACTAGAGCTACCCGAAAGCCTCGATAGGGAGTTGCGACAACTCAGCAATCCGTGCCCTGGCCTAGCTTAGTTTCTTTGACCCTATGTCGTGTTGAATGACCGTCCGGCGCTGGTCTATGGTTGGGGCGTCCTCCACTGTACAGAACAGTGACTCAGGCTGTATGATATTCTCCTCACAGTCTGGCTAAACTTGGTAGCTGAGTATGTATAGCACTTTGGACTGGCCCCACTTTGCAACTAACACATATATGTTCGGCCCCCTCTCTCTTCTCTTAAGGTCCAAAGCTCACTGTTATACAGCTAGAAGGGTGGGGGGGGGATGTTTACCCCTAAGATCCTAGCTTTGACAACGCTTTAGGTTAAGTTAGTTGTAAGTCTATAGGTGGTGATATTGTGGGTAGTAAGTGGGGAGAAATCTCTGGTAGGGGTTCTTCCCAGGTGGCGGGGAGGGGGATGCCCGCCCCCCACTGGGACTCTCGCCGATCTGGGGACTATTAGATCCAGAGCGCGGTGGGACACCCAGTGGGGCGGAGTACTGGGGGCGTAATATACCCGGGGTGGACCAACTAGTAGGTTAAGTATAGGAAAGAAGGACAAATAGGACTTTTAGATTTAGGTGCTTATTCTAAATTTATTATTGTATCTTTTTTTTAAAAAAAAGAAAGTAGCTAAAAGATGTAATGTTAATTCAAGATGTAGATCTAGGTCCCAAGCTACATGCTAGGAATCGGGATAAATAGTGTAAAAAAATAAATAAACGCTTTATGTAGTGCAATTTGGCAAAACTGCCCGACCGCTGAGTTAGGAGAGATTATGGTGTGAGTTCATACACTTACGTCATTCTTACAGGCTCTAGTTTAGCTTAGGCTGTAAGCTACGACAAAATTATTTTTACTAATAATTTCTAGAGAAATATAGTGTTCAAAAAATATTCAGGTGACGATCACTCTAAATTTATTCCAGAGGCATTTCAATTTGGAAAATTTGCTTGTTAAAGACCTCTATAAATAACCTTTTAGGAATCTTATTTTCAGAAATATTCTGGTCAAGTAACATTTCAAATATCTTCCAAGGGTATCCAATTTTCAAAAAATGTATGGAGAAGGATCACTCAAAATAACTTATAGAGAAGTCTAATATCCGAACAATTTTTAGAATAAGACCACTCCGATTAGATTATATGGGATTCATTTTTCAAACATTTGCAGGGATAGGGTCTCCGCACCTCTCGTTTGACAGTTTAACTTGTCTACTCTCACTTTTTGACTGAACACGTATCACAAGTGGAATAGTGAATTTATAATACACATAAAAATGTATGATAGAGACTTATAGTAATTTCATAGATGTACCCATTTTTTTTATGGTAGAGGAAGGAGTTCTGTGATGGTTTGTGTCAGAATTTCCCAACAGGAGATAATGTGCCTTTCCCTTTTATTAAAGAAAATCATTTGTGTAATTTAAAGCGTTTTAAAACATGATTATTAAGGCAGTGATGTGGTGAATTTGGTTAATACTCCAATAACTTACTAGCCTATTCATTGAGTAGAATGACTTATCAATAACACTGGCTCATGTACTAACATTTGATGGCATGTTTAAGGCACCATTTATAAAACATTCTCAACCGAGATAATTTACTAAACGTCTCACAATCAGAGGAACAGCTTTTTTAAAAAGTAGGTAAAGTCATTGTATTTGTCCAGGAAAGTCAGGAATTATATTTGAATCTTACTATAGAGTTAGAGGGGACATCCTGACTACAATAAAAATGAAGTATAAGCATGTGTCACATCAAAAACACTAGCACTTGTGGTCACGTGGCTTAAAATGTTCAGTTTACAATATATTGTAGTGATATGGACGTTGAGGTAAAGGTACCAAACTAAGACGTGACCAATGAGAATGTGTTCTATGTATTATTTATTATTGTAGCTTTCACATTATTTTACAAGCCTGATGAGTGTAGATTTCACAAAGCTAACCTCCCTACCTCTAAGATTAAGTATTTAGTTAGTTTGGTGTTTGATGTGTCAATCAGAAGTCAGATCGATGGCTTACAAAGTCAAAGAACTTGGGCTAGACCGTAGGGTAAATGTGAAGATCAAATGAATTGATAAACTATTTTTAGATATTAAAACATTTGCATACGTCAACGCTAATTGACTGGAACCACAATTAGTTTTTTAAAATTATTATTTTTTATATAATTCCAGGTGATATACAACATTCTGTGGGTTTTATTGGAGATTTCAAAGCTCGGGTCAACAATGGACATTCAAAAGTTGAGCTCAGAAGATGACCTAACGTTGGAAACTATTGTAAATCCCATAACTGATACATATTTCAACAGAGATCTTCATTTTCTTGTGGTGGTATCCATACATTCAACTAAACCAGAATTGATCCATAAAGTCCTTGCTCACATCAACCAGAACTTCTCTGTGCCTATTTTAACTTTGGAGAACTTTACTGGGCGTAGCACTTTCAATTATGAGGAATATGATGATGATGATGATGATAGTAATGATGATGCTAGTAATGAGGATGTGGATGAAGAATATGATAAAAAGGTCACTGATGCTTATGCTGATTATGAGGAAGACTCTTATGACTTTGAAAATCATGATTTCTTAGCCCTCAAAAGATCAGACACAATTGAAAAGAGTGTTGGCTTCATCTTCTTCGTCAGAGAAGTGACTGACCATTGCTTTGTGGACTCTGATTTTACCAGTTCTCCTTTCTGGAACTCTCGAGCCTTCATCTTACTGGTCATCACGGAGCCGGTTGAACAAGAACCAGAGACCATTGTCAAGATGTTCCAAGGTTGTTGGGACAAGCATAGCATTCTGAACCTTGCTGTTGTATGTGTTAGTAATAAATCAAAGCAACAAAATCTCAAAATGATGTGTTTAGAAAAAAACAGGGATGCTTTTCAGATTATGTCTTACAATCCTTTCATAAGTTACAATAGCTTTCATAACCTCCATATTTATAAAAATTCAACCCTTGTACCATCTACATTATTTCCATCAAAAACAATTAACGTTCGTGGTTACCCAATAAATGTAAAGGAAACCGTTATTCATCCACTACTTTTTGAAAAGAACAATTCTGATGGCCAGGTGTACTTTGAAGGACCAGATGGTTATATATTAAGCAGTTTGCTCAAAAAGATGAATGCTTATACTAATTTTGTCCATTTTCATGGTGAAAACCTACTCCTATTTAAGAGTGAATCATCCAAAAATATTTTCGCCTCTTCAGCTCCAACAATCAATAAAATTCTTAATAACTTTGCATATCCTCACGAGGAAATATGTGTCACGGCCATTGTTCCAAAATCTCTTCCAATGCCAAAGTACATGAACTTAATTCTGCCTTTTTCTGTAGATATGTGGACCACCTTTATTTTAGTTAATTTTGTACTAATTTTTGTGTGGATCTGGCTTTCCCGGTACGAGAGATTCAATGAAGGATCACCTTTTTACGCACGTGACATAGTCTTGGAAATATATCGTTTGATGATGTTACAAGGGACCAAGTACCATCCAGTGTTTTTTGTTCAGAGATTCTTTATTTGCTTGTTTCTTGTTCATTTTTTGATTACTAACTATGCATACCAAGGTGCAATGACAAGCTACCTTACCGTCCAACAATTTTATCCTGAAATCAATACATTAAGGGAAGTATTAGACACAGAACTTAAGGTAGCTATTTTCCTGACGGAGGATGATATTATGTCATTATCAACAGAAGTAGATCTCGAAGAAGAATTTTTGAAGAGGTTGTTGCCAAGATTTGTAACGATGCCGAACGAGACAGAAGCTTTGGAGATGGTTGCAGTTCATCGCAATATTATAAAACCAGTAGATTTGTTCATGGGTAGAATGGAAATGGAAAAACCCTATTTCTACAAAGATGGCTACCCTATGCTACACATAATTGACGAATGCTACATTCACGTCCCAATGGGCTTTATGACCGTGTCAAAGAACAACCCATTTCTGTCAAGATTTAATGATCTAATAGTGAGACTATCTCAAGGAGGTCTAATATCTAAATGGAGGAATGACTACGTCTTAGATTCAGCATTGTTTTCTAGAAAAATAAAGAATGAAGACGAGCCCATGGTAATCGCTTTGAATCATCTTGAAGCTCCATTTATGCTCCTTTTGTTTGGTATTTGTATTAGCACAGCAAGATTTGTCTTCGAATGGGCTATAATATATTTTAAATCAACTAAAAATAATTGATAATCCATATGTTTAATTCGAATATTTTGTTTCAAATAATGTGACAACATGATTTTATGTATGCTACACTTTACTAGAATTTACCATCACCAGTATTTACAAAAGTTTTAATAATTTTCAATATGGCTATAATTTTTAATACTCTATATCATATAATTTTAAATCAATTTATATAGTATATAATTTATTTTATCTTACATATTTACTTATTCTGTGACATTAGTAACTCGAAATCTCATTGCCTAATATACAAAAGCACGCCACCTATCCCTATAATGAGTTCGTTCTATCAAGCTCATTTCACTAAACCCTACTTCTTTCAGGTTCATTCTGTACTTATCTATCCATATGCATCTAGGTCTGCTCATTGGACTCTTCCCATAAGGTTTGATGGTCAACACCTTGAACATTCGTCTAAATTCTTCAATTCTCGCTGCATGTCCTGTCCATCTTAATTTACTACACTTAATTATCCTAACAAAGTATTGTGATAAATACAGGGTATGTGACTCATCATTATATATCCTCCTTCACTCCCTAGTATTCTCATGTCTTTTTTGGACCATGCATTTTCTTAAGAACCTTGTTTCCGAACACACTAAATTTATTTTCCTCATTTAAGTTAAGCGACCATCGATAAAGATAAAAATGGTAGATCTATGTATATTCTTAGTTTTACATTCCTTGACAACAGACGTAGTGTCAACAACTTATTGACAGTTTAGTAACGTGCATTTTCTGGCTGTATTATTTTCATAGATTCTACTCCAATATCGGTATCGCTAGTTAAAATTGTTCCCAAATATTTAAGCTCATCAATTATTGTCAAATCATAATATTGTTTAAAGTAATCTCTAAATTATCGTTCTCAATTTGTGATGTATTCATGATCACATACGTAATATTTTCAACCTTTTCTTCCATACTCTCTTGCTTTAACCTAATAGCATACTCTAATGTTAGATTAAAAAGTAATGGGGAAAGGGCCTCTCCTTGTTTCAATCCGTTATGTATTTCGAAAGTGTCAGGTAGGTGACTACCAACCCGTACCCTAACATGCGTATGAGTCATACATACTTCAATTAGATTGACCATTTTTTTTCCCCAAACATATCTAAAATTGTGCTAAACTTTTTCTTTTAAAATATTCATTGTCATTTTAAAAATCTATTTATAATTGATTAATCGCCAATTTGTGTTCCTACTTTTTTTCTGTGCATATGACATTAATCTCATTAAAGTTTTGTTGGATAAAAATTGTATAGCATGTTGGTAGTAGTGAGATACGTCTATTTTTATGATATTCTGTTCTATCTCAATTTTTTAAAATGGATATTATAATACCTTTCTTCCATTCTTGTGTAAGTACATCATTGTTCCAAATGGAACATAGTATTCCATGAATTAATATTACTAATATTTCCCCATCTCCCTTAATTAATGGTGGTGGAACTGACTCGATACCTTGAACTGACTCGATACCTTGAGCTGACTCGATACCATGAGCTGACTCGATACCATGAAATGACTCAATATCTTGAACTGACTCGATACCTTTAACTGACTCGATACCTTGAACTAACTCGATACCTTGAGCTTTATGATTCTTTAAATTTGATTCCACTAATACTGGTTCTCGGACTAGTGGTTCAGTGGTATGGATTTCTATAACCTCATCCTATTCGAATCGTTCAAAAACGTTCAAAATAAGACTGGAGTAGTCGTTCCATCTATTCAAAACATCGTTCAAGTCTGCCATCATTTTACTATTCTAACCTTTCACTAAAGTAACCCCTAGCCTGATAAATTTTGCTATATTTCTTAATACCTAAATAAAGTTCCCTGATATTCTTATTTTTACAGTTCTTTTTTGGATCGCTAAATGTGCTTAAACTTAACTCACTAGGATGATCTAACCAATGTTGCCAATTTTGCTTTCCTTCTCTATCAAAGTTAAACATTCGTTGTAAAAACATGCTCCTCTTCCTACTATTTTAGCATATACCTTCACTATTATCTACTACATTTATAATATAATCCCTGACAGTTTGTTATAGTTTTTCTGGATTCATGTTTTACTCATTATCCGTAAATCACTCCAGGACAGCAAACCTATTTATAATTTCAATTTGATATTTATTTCTACACTCGCTCACCATCAGTTTATCTACCTCATATATTCTAACTTACCCGGCTGATTTACCTTTTCTTGTTACTGACAGACATTAACTAAGTTTTGCTACTACTTAGCTGTGCTCTGAATCGCAATATGAGCTGACATTCCGTAAGCTTATATGACGTATTTTATCCATCAGCAAGTGATATATTTGTTTATGTGTATTCCCATATGTGGGTGTTCAAATATATTAATTGTAATGATCCTTATTCTCAATGTAAGTCCTTTTCACAATAAGGTTCTTTGAAAGGCAAAATATATTATCATTGCTGACGCCATTCAAGCTTTCCTTTCAGATCGTTGGTTTAAAAATTCTACCTTTATTTATATTTCAATTAAAGTCACCTATTACAAACATCTTGTGATAGGTTGTGAACTGGTAAAACAGTTTTTCTACGATGTATAATTATTTAAATATAGGCCAAGTATGGTTGATATGTATATGTAAAATCTACTTAATAACTATTATAAGTTTATATTGAATTTAAATGTTAAAATATCACAAAAATATTATCTTAAAAGTTAAAAAAACTTAATTATAAACAAAAATTATGATTAAAATTTTATATAGCTCTACTAATACTTGAATATCAGAAAAATAGTTTATTTAAATGTTAAAATGTGAGTACACTTGGTGCAAGAATGTTTACCCTCAATAGATTGTCATATATATATATTATTTTATATGTATTATTATATACATAAAGTAATACAATATAATTTAAAATTTTGTTTTGTTACAGTAAATTAAATTATGTCTTTTTGTGTATTTAATTAAAGTTCCAGTAGGGTAATAAATAGTTTTCAAAATGTTTAATCCAATATAATTATGGTGGCTAAGATATTCTTTTGTCCAGTCGATACAATATTATGTATTTTAGTTCATGAAAATGCTACTATTAATTCACCAAGATTATACCATAGTTTTTAATGAGATGCAAAAGAAAAATTAAGAAATATTACAATATTAGAATTAATTTGTCAGGAAATGTTGATAATAAAGGACGTTAAGTTAAAATCTCGAGACTGTTTTATAGGAACCTAATTTGCATGACTATACAAATGAAGTAATAAAATTAAAATAAATTAGTTAGATACGACAATACAAAACAGATTCAAGAACTTTTAATACAATGTTACTCACAAATATCTTGTAAGTGTGCACAATTGTACTATATTCTTTTATAGTGACTGATTGGTCTATTTTAATATATTTGAAGGAATGTAAAACACTTTGATAGTATCCATATTTTTAAAAACCTTATAAATGTACTTGCCTAAATATGTATGTTTTAGTGTGTTTTTGTATTCTTTAATATCTGGAATATACAGTAATTAGTTGTGTAATATATATTTCTTGTATACTTGTAATAATACTACTGGTCGTGTATTATAATATGTTTCCTGTATACTTGTAACACTTAAGGATGTCCTGGTAAAATTTATCTGGCGGTTATCCTAAAAATATTTTGTTTTATTCAAGAATCAACATAAAGTTGAATTAACATGCTCTTAGTTTGAAATGAGGCTAATATTCAACATGAGTAGTAAAACGATCTATGTCTTCTTTTAATAATATTTTTCTGTGTAATCATTTGATGAATTTTCTTATAAAATCAATAGCTAGCTACCTGCAACTTTAACCATCTAATAATATAAGGAGACGAGATTAAGAGACTATAACTAGATCTGGTAATTGTGCTCAGTGGATAAAACTAGCGTAAAGGCTTGAGATGAGATAATAGTGAATAACTGACAGAACGAGGTGAGGATTTGTTTTAACTTGAAAATTTGGAATTTCTTCTGTCTTGGTCTTAGCTAGGCCATAACTGCCAAATGTGTGGACCAAATTTAACAATATTCAGCAGAGACTTTCTTCGAAACCAGGCCAATTTATTTATTTACTTAGTTTATCAATCTGGTAATCCGTTTCAATATGGTGGTTGCTCAAAATATATTTTTACTTTATCGCTATCTTACAGGTAGATAAAGTATATTGAGCCTCAAAAAAATCATACTTGAGAATTCGATGAATTTCGACGTTTGGTGACCCCACAAATCTGAAAAAGTTGTTTTTGAAATTCCGTCTGTCTGTCTGTACCTTGGACTAGAGCCTAAATTATTTTACCGATCGAGCTAAAACTTGGTATCTAGACTTTTCATAGGGTTATCCCGAGGGTTTTTTTTAGAATTGGATATCCAACCCTAAAATTAAGGGTAGTTTACTGAAGGGTAAAAAGAAAAAATCTATTTTCTCAAAATCGGCTCTAACGATTTTGATAAAATTTCATTTCTAAGCATTTATCAATACTATAAACAAAATGGCTACTCTCATTTTTTCGGCAAAACTACTTTAAGAGTTCCGGTATGATAAGTAAATTCTAATTTTGTATCACATTGTTTAAAACTATTTGAGATACTAATTACTTATCGTTGAAAATATGTAGGTCAATTTATAATACAAATATTTTAATTAAAGCATATTTTTATAAAACCAATCATTTTCAAGCTAAACTTAATTTAACTTAACATTAACTTTACGGACATTAAAGGTTAAGTATTCCTTTGTAAAAAAAATCTAACCAGAGATGTTGATGTGACGTTTCATGACACCCCGAACCCTAAAAATTGGTTCTTCCAACGCTGTCTGGGTGTGTGTTGGTTTAGCCCTAAAATTAAGAGTAGTTTAATAAAGGATGAAAAGTTGGCTCTAATGATTTTGATTAAAATTCGTATCTAGGCCTTGATTAAGATTATTTTTAAAAAATGGCTATTTAATGTTCTTATGAAAATACTTTTAGGGTACTTTACAAAAGCAGAAATTTCCTTATCTACACAATTATTTAAGATACTAAATAACTTATCATTGTAAAATTGTATTAGTATTTATGATAAAAAAACTTTTGTTTGAAATACATCTTTATAAAATCAGTGGTTTCGGAGATATTGGCAAATATATTGATACAATTTTGTGAGCTTTAGTTGTACAGAGATGATAGTTAAGTTTTAACGTAATAATTCTCTAATTCCATAGAGTAAGTAGATAAGTAAGTCTCTCAAAAAGTGTATTTTTTTTCTTTAACTTCATAGGGGAAATGTTTGTACAGCAATGATCTATCTCTATCATTTTAGACTCATTAGTAAATATTTACCTTTTTTATTGGTCTAAATTTATAAATGAAAAATTTAATAGAAATGCGATAAACATAAGATGTGCAACCCCTAATATAATGTCAAAATTTTTAAATGGAAGTTGAAATTTTAATACGAATCATTGACCCTTGTGAACCCAATATCAATTTTTTTGTCCAAATATATTAGTGAGGACTTTAATTCCTTAAAAAGAAAATCATAAAATTTAAATATGGGAGGCAAAAAAGTTTTACGTAAGTATAGCGTAATTTTTGCTCAATTTTGCTAGTGTACATAATTTCTTTCCACATATATTACGAGTTTTGAGTAAATATATCAATTTTTAAGCAATGGAGTGAGAAAGTCTGTGTGGAGATCTGTTACATTTATTTTATTAGTCATCTCATTGGATTTGAATTTATATTTCTAAGCTATTTCACGATTACTATATCAAGTATCTTTTTGTAAATTTGACATATACTGCGAGATTAATATCTTAAATCGCGTGAGCAACGCTTTATATTTATGAATTTAATGTACAGTTCTTTTGAATCTATTATTAATTTGTTTTCTAACTTACTTGATCACCAGGGACCAATATCAACGTCACATCCAAGGAGATATTATAGAAGATATTTCAATTGGAAATCCAAAGATAAAAGTTAAGACTGTAGTAACGATAATAACATGACATAATAATTATCATGATATACTTATTGTTTATTGAATGAAGGGAGCGTGGCTTTATTCTCACAGAACTACTAATAAATGTGCAATCATAAGTGGATGATTAAAACAAACAATTATTGTTTAAAAAACAAACATATTGCATGCGATTGATATTTAACTCCGGCTGCACGACTACAAGTCAGATATACTACCTGTACTATAACATTATTCAGTCGATAAACACATATTATAAAGAAGTTTATGTTTAAAAGGAAATTTAAAACCAGGCGAAATTATCTTTCAACCATCCATATAAAACCTATTTATAAATCAATTCAAATGGTATTTTATTAATATACTTTACAATTGATATTATTATAAATGAGTTGCTATAGTAACGGTGTTTGTTGTGCTTACATTTGTACATGCATTAGAATAATAATTTAATAATAATATTTAGCACCGCGTCTTACTATTCGTTCGGATTATACGCTTAAGTACTAATTACGCTAATGAATTGGAATTGGGAGGGTTGAATTTAGAGGAAGTGAGCCCTCATTTGCGTGGAGGGAAAGTGGAAAACCATTTAGGAAAAACCACCCAAAGTTCACCCGACCGAGATTCGAAACTTGATCTCCCCGTCCTCGGCGGTCGAGCTCAACACGACTAGCGCGTTAGCTAACTACGCCACCGAGGCGGGTCATGCAATAGAAAATAAAGTATTATAATAAGACGTTATGAATACAATATTACATGAATATGTTTAACATTTTATATTTTAACATCAATTGAGGAGATCACAGAAAACTAAATGTATCAATAATGTCTTGAATCTTACCACTTTTAGAAATATACATCATTTTAATTAATTGAAAATTCAAAATGGTCAGTATTTAGATAAAATGGGTGTATTTTATCAGTTTACCATAAGCTCAGCATTCATTACATTTTATTGACAAATCATAATATTGTTTATTTGTTTGTGTAGACAGATTTTACGATTAAAACCAAATCAATATATTAGTACAGTAATTAAAGTAGAAAAACAATTTTAATTTATAATTATCTCTAGAAAAATGGCAAATTTTATAGGTAATTTAATTATTTTGACATTTTTGAGGTTAGGCTATGATTAAGGAAAAAATTCCTTTGAACAATTCTTTTACTTGCAATATTGAACATCTTATTAAAGATCTTTCGAATCATATTTAACATAATATTAAAACACAAGCGTTCAATTTATTAAAAACTCTCGTGTCCTAGTTCTGATTTAGTAACATAAATTTGGAATAATTTTTTGGGCCATATTTGGGTCATAGGGCAATGTCAGTTGTGCACCCTTGAGGGAACGGTGCAAACGAGACCTTCAATAAATGCTGTAGCCTGTATTGAATTTACTGGATATTTAGGTGGTAGTAGGTTGGGCTATACAGCACACTAACTACCGGAGAAAGTAACACATCTAAAAATGTTCATGCCTATAGAATGTATTTGGTTTTATTATGTGGCAGCGATTTCAAAATAAAAATAAACTCCATGGTGTGAGCCTGCAATTGAGCTATATATTTAATTAAATTTAAAATTATATAAAATATACTAAATTAAATACAAATATTTAGTTCATTAGTAAAATATAAAGCGAATTTAGTTAAATATTTAAAAATTAGTTTAGTATCAAAAACCAGAGCAACTATTTTGAAAAAAAAATTTTTTGATAAATAATTAGCTACAACTAGACTTGCGACTGTTTTGTCCTAGACAAGTCTTGTTTTTTCAAGATCCAGAAACCATACTTAGATCCCACTAACAAGCAACGGTGTGGGAAGGAACTCTTACAAATCTAAAGATATTGCCACCACAAAATGTTTATGGTATTTACTTTCGTGTCTTGTCTCTCTGAATCATGCAATGCTTCAGCTGATGGCAAATGCTGGGTCATCTCTTAAGCCTTTGTCCTTTATAACTGCTCCATTAATCATAATAATTTCACTGAGGAATAGGTATGTCACCAAGGGACGTAATTAAGGATTTAACCTAACGTATGTTCCTTATTTTTTTTATGAGAAGAAATCTCACTATCCTCGGGATACTCTACCAAGAGCGGAACTTCTTGTTCACCCGGCCAGCCCGTCTCTCTTTGAAGTGTTTGCACCCACTCCCGGGATATTCTCCCAGACTAGCCGTCGGCTAGGTAGTGTTAGCTTGCACAACATCCAGAGACAGACTGTGTGTAGTTCTTCTCTGAAACCTTTGCCCTTTATACCTGCTCCATTATATTTATAATCTCACTAGGGAATAGGCATGTCGTAAAAGGATGTAATTTAGAATCTAACCTAACGTATGTTCCTTGTTTTTTTAAATATACTTTTAGATTTTTTTAAATGGAAACTACAATTCACCTAAACAAACTTAACATCTCAATCACTAGCAGTCATATCCTTTGTGAGATTGACGCCTCAGACAACGTGACCAGCGGTGCAGATCGACTCTTTAGTCCAAAAATATGTGAGCCACAAAAATGAATTTCATGTATAAAATTGTTGTCAAAGTTAAGGAAATGATGAATCTATCCCACTTTAGCCAATAACATTTTGGAGTTGATTACTTTTCTAGAATTTGGCTTACTTTAAACCCAATTCCCCAATATATTAATCCAAATGTAATCTTTTCATTTTGAGTGTGTCATGAACATATTGCGATATTTTGTAACCTTTTCAACATCAATAGACAATTATTATCCAAGGGAATAGAATTAGTAAAGTAAATTCATTAACTATATAGGCATTCACATGCATACATGTTAAAACAACTTATAGTAAATAAAACTAACCCTCAAGTTGACTAGTCAGAAATGAACCACAGTCTCTCTATTTAAATTCCGGGACCGTATTCTTGTGGGAGACTCATATGTTCTTGACCTAAATAAAATAAATATATTGCATCCACGGTACAAAAGGGAAGATATAGAAGTTGCAATAAATTATCTTTATAAATAGCACTCACGTGAATGCAGTCGCTCACAAATGGATTCATGGTTGGAAATGCTAGCATTGATTACTTTCCTCTTAATACAACTAAATAGTATTTTATTTTTAATCCGTTGCTATGGTCACGGCATTTATGGTGTTGAAATTGAGACACGCAATAGAAAAATAATGATAGGAGTCTCGTTAAGAAGATGACTGCATGGTGTTATAATATCAGTCAGGGATATCATAGGAAAACTTGATAACGGGTTTGAAGAAAACCAAACCAAACCAACTGAAAGCTCCATATTTTTTGTAAATACCCTCATTTTTGGGGTAACCAAAGAATCAACATGGTTAGTATTGGTTCAGCTTGATGTCAAGTTGTATTTTTCAAATAGCTTTTATATGGGATGTGTGATTTATAAGATAGAATCTGTGTGAGCAAACACCTTTTCTTTGTAAACCAAGATAATACTATCATCTGATATTCAAGATAGTTTTTATTTATATAGATAAGTTAGCAACTTATTCTGGTTTTCTTGTGCAATAAACGGATAGTTATGTTTGTGACGACAAAATTGTTCATGGGTTGGTTTCGTCTCCAACCGAAAGTCTCATTTATATCAACCTTTTCCCGGTTCAAGATATTGTCACGGAGATAGCCATGCACATAGCAGGACCAAGAAATAGGGGTTTTCCATGTACACTTAGTTGATGGGAGTTTTATTTATTTATGTTCTAAGGCATCGCCCACGTAGTAGACTAGACTGCCACTGACAGGATTCAATAATAACAGTCGTGTGTACTAGGGGTGGATTTTCCAAATAGGGTCTTCACTCCCCCTCCACATCAATGTGGGTACACTTCATTTTTATTGAAACTTACTATCCCTAAAGTATTGGAGAAATTGTTACAAAAGCATATAGCCCAAATATGTAGTAAGACGTCAATATTTTAAAAAAAAGACCTACTTCATACTAAGATGCATTATTCTAACGTTTAAAAAAATTAATACCTGAATTTGATTTAGGTTATAGCTTTATGCCTATGGGTCACCTTATTATTACCTCAAATTGGATTGACATTAAGCTTAAATAATTTGAGCTTAGAATCTAGTTCGCCGCTGACAATGGTCGTCACTCGCATCGTGGATGAATATTTCAAAAGAGATCTCCATTTCCTCGTCGTAGTTTCTCTGAACTCAACTCAACCAGAATTTTTTGATGGTGTTCTCAGTCACGTCCACAGGAACAATTCAGTCCCGATTTTAACTCTGGAGAATTTTACCGGGAGGAGCACTTTCAACCATAACAGTGATGATGAAGAATATGAAGAGGAGGGAGAAGAAGAGACGGAGACAAGTTTTGCTGATAACGATTATGACTACGATGATTCATTGGGTGATGAGGTAAATGACTTTGACTCACAGAGACGATCAGACACCATGGAAAATAGTGTTGGCTTCATCTTCTTCGTCAGAGAAGTGACTGACCGTTGCTTTGTGGACTCTGATGAGAAGAAATCTCACTATCCTCGGGATACTCTACCAAGAGCGGAACTTCTTGTTCACCCGGCCAGCCCGTCTCTCTTTGAAGTGTTTGCACCCACTCCCGGGATATTCTCCCAGACTAGCCGTCGGCTAGGTAGTGTTAGCTTGCACAACATCCAGAGACAGACTGTGTGTAGTTCTTCTCTGAAACCTTTGCCCTTTATACCTGCTCCATTATATTTATAATCTCACTAGGGAATAGGCATGTCGTAAAAGGATGTAATTTAGAATCTAACCTAACGTATGTTCCTTGTTTTTTTAAATATACTTTTAGATTTTTTTAAATGGAAACTACAATTCACCTAAACAAACTTAACATCTCAATCACTAGCAGTCATATCCTTTGTGAGATTGACGCCTCAGACAACGTGACCAGCGGTGCAGATCGACTCTTTAGTCCAAAAATATGTGAGCCACAAAAATGAATTTCATGTATAAAATTGTTGTCAAAGTTAAGGAAATGATGAATCTATCCCACTTTAGCCAATAACATTTTGGAGTTGATTACTTTTCTAGAATTTGGCTTACTTTAAACCCAATTCCCCAATATATTAATCCAAATGTAATCTTTTCATTTTGAGTGTGTCATGAACATATTGCGATATTTTGTAACCTTTTCAACATCAATAGACAATTATTATCCAAGGGAATAGAATTAGTAAAGTAAATTCATTAACTATATAGGCATTCACATGCATACATGTTAAAACAACTTATAGTAAATAAAACTAACCCTCAAGTTGACTAGTCAGAAATGAACCACAGTCTCTCTATTTAAATTCCGGGACCGTATTCTTGTGGGAGACTCATATGTTCTTGACCTAAATAAAATAAATATATTGCATCCACGGTACAAAAGGGAAGATATAGAAGTTGCAATAAATTATCTTTATAAATAGCACTCACGTGAATGCAGTCGCTCACAAATGGATTCATGGTTGGAAATGCTAGCATTGATTACTTTCCTCTTAATACAACTAAATAGTATTTTATTTTTAATCCGTTGCTATGGTCACGGCATTTATGGTGTTGAAATTGAGACACGCAATAGAAAAATAATGATAGGAGTCTCGTTAAGAAGATGACTGCATGGTGTTATAATATCAGTCAGGGATATCATAGGAAAACTTGATAACGGGTTTGAAGAAAACCAAACCAAACCAACTGAACGCTCTATATTTTTTGTAAATACCCTCCTTTTTGGGGTAACCAATGAATCAACATGGTTAGTATTGGTTCAGCTTGATGTCAAGTTGTATTTTTCAAATGTCCTTTATATGGGATTTGTGATTTATAAAATAGTATCTGTGTGAGCAAACACCTTTTCTTTGGTAACCAAGATAGTACTATCACCTGATATTCAAGATAATTTTTATTTATATAGATAAGTTAACAACTTACTCTCTCATATTAATTTTTCTGTGAATTTCTTGAGCAATAAACGGACAGTTTTGTTTGTGACGACAAAATTGTTCATGGGTAGGTTTTGTCTTCGACCGGAAGCCCCATTGATATCAACCTTTTCCCGGTTCAAGATATTGTCACGGAGATAGCCATGCAAATAGCAGGACCAAGAAATATGGGGATTTCATAAGTACTTAGTTGATGGGTGTTTTGTTTATTTATGTTCTAAGGCGTCGCCCTTGTAGTAGACTAGACTGCCACTGAAAGGATACTATAATATCGGTCGGGTGTACTAGGGGTGGTTTTTCCTAATAGGGTTTCCACTCCCCCTCCATACCAAAGTGGGTACACTTCATTTTAATTGAAACTTACCATCCCTAACGTATTGGAGTAATTATAACAAAGGCATATAACCCAAATGGGTAGTAACACGCCATTATTAAAAAAAAAAGACCTTCTTCATACTAAAATGCATTATTCTAACGTTTAAAAAAATTAATATCTGAATTTGATTTAGGGTATAGCTTCATACCTATGGGTCATCCTAGTATTACCTCAAATTGGATTGACATTAAGCTTAAATAATTTGAGCTTAGAATCTAGTTCGCCGCTGACAATGGTCGTCACTCACATCGTGGATGAATATTTCAAGAGAGATTTCCATTTCCTCGTCGTAGTTTCTATAAACTTAATTCAGCCAGAATTGTTTGATGATGTTCTCAGTCACGTCCACAGGAACAATTCAGTCCCAGTTTTAACTCTGGATCAATTTATCGGGAGGAGCACATTAAACCATAAGAGTGATGATGATGAATATGAAAAGAAGGGAGCAGAAGAGATGGAGACAAGTTCTGCTGATAACGATTATGAATACGATGATTCATTGGGTGATGAGGTAAATGACTTTGCCTCCCAGAGACGATCAGACACCATGGAAAATAGTGTTGGCTTCATCTTCTTCGTCAGAGAAGTGACTGACCGTTGCTTTGTGGACTCTGATTTTACCAGTTCTCCTTTCTGGAACTCTCGAGCCTTTATCTTATTGGTCATCACGGAACCGGTTGGGCAAGAACCAAAGACCATTGTCAAGATGTTCCAAGGCTGTTGGGATAAGCATAGCATTCTCAATCTTGTTGTGGTTTGTACAATAAAAGCAGTGCCAAGAGGAACAGACATTCCCTATGTCACTCTTAAAGATAACAGTTATACATGGGAAATTGTGAATTACAACCCTTTCATCAGTAAAGAAAATCTCAATATTCTACGCAATTATAAGACTGGTATTAGTCAGTTACCTGAGCTATTCCCAACCAAAACGCTTGACGTTTGTGGCTACACCATCAATGTGAAGGAGACATTTATGCACCCTTTACTTATCCAAAATTATGATTCTTACGGGCGCGTTTATTTTGAAGGGCCGGATGGATATATTATGAACAATCTGCTATTGAAAATGAACGCCTCATTTGGTTTAGTACCGTATCGACGAGGTAATCGTTTAGTCGGTTTTGTGAGTGAATCTTCCAAAAATATTTTCAGCACACCCTTTCCGGCGGCGTCAAAGCAACTCCTTAACCGAATCATATACTCTCACGAGCAAATGTGCCTCACAGCAATATTGCCGAAGTCCTTACCGCTTCCAAAATATATGAGCTTTATTCTACCGTTCTCAGGCGAAATGTGGATCGCCTATTTCATTTGTGCCGTAACTCTAATGCAAGCTTGGTTCTTCTTGTCCCGTTATGATGGTTTTAATGAAAAAATAATTCAAGCAAATACCATAACTTTAGAAATGTTTCGATTAATGTTTTCGGGAGCGACTGAGCTTTATCCAAAAGTTTTTATTCAAAGATCTTTTATTTGTTTATGTCTTGTTTACACTCTGATAGTTAATAGCGCCTACCAAGGCGCACTGACAAGCTATCTTACTGGCCAGCATTTTTATCCCGACATAAATACATTTAAAGAAGCACTCGACACAAAAATGAGAGTAGCGGTTCTTTTACCAGCCGATGATATCAAATCTATCACGAAGGACTTAAACACCCAGGAAGAATATTTCCTCACATTGCTACCAAGAATAGAGTTCGTTCTAAACGAGACAGAAGCCTTAGAGGTGGTTGCTGTCCATCGCAACATTGGCATAATAACTGATATGTTCTCAGGCCGACTTAATATAGGCAAACCATACTTCTACAAAGATGGCTATCCGATGCTACACATCATTGACGATTGTTATTTTCGGTTTCCATCTTGCTTCTCTACCCCTTCTGTCAACAACCCCTTCCTTTCGAGGCTGAGTGTTCTGACGGTGAGGCTGTCCGAAGGAGGTTTCGTGGAGAAATGGAGGAATGACTACGTCAGAATATCTACGATGACTTCTGACAGGGTCAAGAGAGGAGGGGAACCAGTGGTGATAAATTTGCAACATGTTCAAGCTCCCTTCGTCCTCCTCTTTATTGGTTTGTGCGCCGGTTCTGCGGTGTTTGTTTTTGAATTGTTGCCTCGACTACACCAGGTTAGATGGATACATTTCTGGAGAATTAATTAAATACAATAGCAATCATGATAGTAATCGTTCATATTTGTGAAATTCACAGTTTTGTTAAAACTTATTCTCTTACAGTCCATGCCTCTATAATTATGTCCAAAGACAATTATAAATTGTTAATAAACGTTCAAACTTTCTTTAGTATTATTCATGACACACATATTTATATTCCTATGAAATGACCAGGCCCCTTTTCAACCATTCATTCTACATCATCATAGAAGTCAAGTAGTAACTGTCTAATAAACTTAAAGTGAAAACACAACAATTAAATTTACTACAAAAACTTTTAGAGAAAGTATAACAATAAGTGTACTAGTAAATCTGTGAGTGACAGCACAACAATTAAATACACTAGCAAAACTGTGAGTGACAACACAATAATGAAATACACTAGCAAAACTGTGAGTGACAGCATAACAATGAAATACACTAGAAAAACTGTGA
>CABFWO010000446.1:180273-194990 GCA_902155825.1 Timema genevievae | reverse complement strand
CATGCATACATACATACATACATACATACATACATACATACATACATACATACATACATACATACATACATACATACATACATACATACATACATACATACACACATACATAAATACATACATACGCTATTTTATAGACCATTTAAAAATAGGTGTTATATACACACTTTATAATATATACAAAGTATTTACATATTGGTAAATAATAAAGTTAATAATATTTTAGTCTCTTTTAATTTTATAATAAATTAATGTATACACCCAGAGCCATTCTTATAATACAATAGCAAAATATGTACGTATCTTTTTCTCATTAAATTTATGCTGAATGATAAAGGGTTTTAGGATAAATTTAAAGGTATTTTGTATTCTATATTTGTGTTTAAATAGTTTTATTATTTGTCTTTTTAATACCCTAATATTCTGGTTCCTGTTTATTGAAAATAGTAAAATGTGGCTGCATTCTTACTTGTATTGTTTGAATTTGTTTCAATATTAATCACATAAACAATAGTTATTTATATTTGCAATTAAAATATACAGTAGTAATTTAATTTCACTTGAGAGCTATTATCTGCGCTATGTGCCAATGATTGAATAAAAAATTTAGTTGAATAGAAAAAAATTAGATCATAAATTCTCATGTTAGCTTGAAATGAAAAAACTAGAAGTTTTTGCATAAGAAGTTATTACTTGTTTCTACCAAATATTTGTTGTATCCATATATTCTAAAGAATAAACTCTAGTTCATTATTTTGAAACCTATAAAACCTACTGTTAGCTCGTAAAATCAATCAAACGTCATTGACACTTAAATTTTGTTTTAAGGATTCTGACTATTATTCTTGACATATTTTTTTGAAACCCAGATTAAAATAGTACCATCTTTTTTCGAACTGCACGAAACTTGATACATTTCTCAGTACACTAGAGTAGCGACTATCCGGCCCTCCCTATTATCCGGCCCGATGTTAACAAGTGGGTTTTAAAATAAACAAACCGATACATATCCTTTATAAAACATTTACTGAATTTATAATATTGTAATCCATTTGACGCTCTATTTTCACTTGTTCTTTGCTTTGTAGCGGATGTTCCATTTACAAAATAAAGTACTGTATAGTATATATTTAAAAAAATTCTCTTTTAATTTTTACTGTCCCCCTACAATAATTATTGTACTCCTATTTTATAGTAATCAGAAAATGGGCAGACTCTATTAAAACAAAGTTAAATGTTATGTGAACATAAAAATAAAAAGTAGGCAAACCCATACTGAAAAATTATTTACACTCGGCTACCGTATTATCCGGCTTTTCTGTTATCTGCCTTGAATGCGGTCACTTTAGCCGGATAGTCGCGTCTATAATGTATAATGCAGCTATGTAATTATTCTTTCCATGATTATTTTGGTATACCTTTACACTAATTTAAATATTTTTGACACTCTTCATCATTAGTATGAATATTTAATTAAATAAATTATTTTATTTCTCAATGTGGTTTTCCGGTTAATTTTTAGACTTTGAAGGTCATGGAAAAATAGCCTCTAGAAGGAAATTGATGCAGTGACATCCTATTTTTTATATTTTGGCTTATTTTTGAAATAGAGCTGTTTATTTATTTCTTGTTGTTCACGATGGCGTATGGTAGAGATTCTATGGGCTTTGGCTTCGGTGCGTAGGGGTTCTTGAGTGGATCCAGGTTAAGGCTAAACAAATATAAATACACATTAGTATTGGCTTTATCGACGATATTTTTGTGCTAAGAATTATTTTGACAATCTAAGCTAAGGGTCTTGGGTTCAATCTAAGTGTAGGCCAAACTGCCGATTACGGGTAGCGAGAGAGTATTTATTAATAATTAACTAACTATATACATATTAATACAAGTTACATTAATACAGACATGTTAAAAGTAGAAAAAAAAACACTAGAATAAACTATAGATTAATATTTTACTAGGGACAGAACAGAAAGTCTAGTGCGATGTGCCTCTAGTGTTTATAGAGATAAATAAAATAAAACTGAAGTTGTTAGATTGAGATAGTTAAAAAAAAACGATAAAGATACATAAAATACCTAAATATAAATGTTTCTTATCATTTTAAATAGCCACAGTACAATAAATGAACAGTAGTAGTTTTATATAAATCGGTTTCAAATATAAAAAAGCAAGAAACTATTACTACTAGCACCGCGTCTTACTACCCGTTCGGGTTATACGCACTTTAGCTAATGTGTAATGGTAGGGTGATTGTGAGATGAAATGGAGGACCTACATTTTAACGTGAGATCCGAACCACGGTGGAGGCCTGGCATCCCTCACATTCACAAGTTGTGATTAATACACGTCTTGTCAGGGGTGAAGTAAGGGTTTGGCATACAGATAAATCTGTGCCGGGACTGAGGATTGAACCCCGGAACCCCCCTCAACAGAAGTCTGACACCTTACCCCTAGACCACCAGGTCACCTTATATTAAATTAGCTGTCTCAAAATTAGGAATCCAAGTAATCTAAATAATGGTGTAGTGTGTACTTGTAAATCTGAAAACGTTATAATTCTGAAAATCGAGTTTGAGTTTCTAATCTCAGTCGGGTGTACTTAGGGTGATTTTACAAAAATTGTTTTCCACGCTCCCTCCACGAAAATTCAAATTCTCTTCCTAAAATATGACCTTCCTAATTCATAAAACCATTAGCGTAATTAGTAAATAAGCGTATAGCTCGAATGGATGGTAAGATGTGGTGCTAAAAAAATATTACTTACTTGTAGTAAGCGGGTGCGTCTGCACAATTGACGTTGTACCACCAGTCGCAGGTGAACTCGTACTGGTTGAAGAGTGTGCCGTTGCTACACAGGAAGGAGGCACCTTGGTCACCTTCTCTTCCGTCGTGGCACACGTGGTATGCCTACACACATTCACAAACACTTCGTATCAGATTCGCTGCTGTCACTCAACGGCTGTGTCATCTTGAAAAAGCTAATGAAATAGCTGGCTACCAGACACCAACTTGAACAAGCTAATATAGCTGGCTACCAGACACCAACTTGAACAAGCTAATATAGCTGGCTACCAGACACCATCTTGAACAAGCTAATATAGCTGGCTACCAGACACCATCTTGAACAAGCTAATTATATAGCTGGCTACCAGACACCATCTAAGATACAGGAACAGGGTAGATAGGGTGGAAATACACAAGCGTTTTCCTGGATAGAGGTCTTGAAACCACCAGTGGTTGAGTGTCAGTCTAGCTCACGAGTCAGGTGTGCTAACCGTGGAGCCAACTTTGGTAGTTTCATATTAAATACGTCTCTGTATTGTCTTGATTCTATTTATTGTTATCAAGAACATCAGAGATACACGCCGTTGCCTCAAGTTCAAAGATTCTTGTGCAGTGGCGTGGCTGACAGGGGGTATGGTGGGATTCGGCCCCCCTCCCACTGAGTTATGTAGTACTCTCCACACGGAAGAGGACTACTAACTCTTCTACATGCACCAAAACAAGACGTTAGAAAATAAAAAAAGCAATGCCATGCCCCGATACATCACGGGTTTCCATGGCAGTGCTTCGAGACATGTTCCCACAACGTCTAATTTCACCACGTGGAGGTATCCCGTGGCCAGCGCGGTCACCCGATCTTTCGGCGTGTGAATACTTTTTGTGGGGTTATCTGAAGTTGAAAGTTTTCATTGATAAACCACGCATTTTGGAAGAACTCAAGGTTTCTATCGAACGTGAAATTAGGACAATACCGATAAACATGCTTTGTGATGTCATGACTAACTTCAGAGCAAGACTTCAGCATACTTCCATACCTAGCTTGTGTTCTAAAAATTGTTTCGTGGTGTAAATAACAATGGAAAAATATGCTGAATTTAATGACAAAACGTAAACAATTTTTTGTTCGAAAATACAAAAGTTATTACACTTGCAAAAACCGTCATATATTTCTGCCACACCCTGTATTTATTTCTAAGACAGAAAGTAATCGTTTTGACCAGTCATAAGATAATAATACATTAATTTGATGTTGCTACTTCATTAATGTTTGTTTCCCTCTGAAACAGGGGTGACCAACTCTAGTTTGCTTCTACGACAACCAAACCAAACATTGATGACCACATGAATACTGACGATGTTTAAAAACCTCACTAAGAACTGAAATAGATTTGTATATGTTTAATTTTAATGTTTTATAATTAAAAACCAATTGTGTTATATTCCAGTATTTTGTTGTTTTACTAATACTGTTATTTCAATAAAACATAAATATACAATAACTTAGTATGTTTCTTTTGTATAATTTTGATAGCCATTTTTCATCCCAGTCAACAAAAGATAAAATAACCAGTGGAAGCAAGGAAAGTGGACTGTATTCGATATAAAAATGTGATAGGAGTAGCTTACCTCGTCCGATTTGAGGTTCGCCGACATTGGAGGCCTACCTTGAGGGTTGTCGAATTAGAGTAGGAAGGAATGGGGGAAAAGGGGCTAAATCAGCGGCGTCTTTCGAACTCTTCTTGTGGTTTCTTGATTTAAAAAAAAAAAGCCACCTTAGGGCCTGTAACGCCCTACTCGCACTCGGACACCGATTTGTTTAGCAATTAGTGCACCCATTATAGCAGACACCCTGTGTGTACTGAATACCACACTGAACTGCACTACACATTCTCCAAAAACCAAAAACCTTCCTTACCCCTCCCCTTCAACTCTCAAAAACGGAGGTAAACCCTATAAAAGGACAGGAAAGGTCCGAAGACCAAACAACAAATACAAAACCAATAAAAATAAAACACTTTATCAAAAGAAACTAAGTTAAACAAATTATTACGCAAAAGCTACTTTACAATAAAAAAATATATACAGTTTCAAAGACTGAACGGTGAACAGCCATGTTTTTCCCCCCCTTAAATTATGTCTTGATTGTGTTTTAGGGACACATGCAACTATTTATTCCCGATAGAAGTGTTTTATATAGAACTTTAGAGTATTTTTTCTTTATTGCAATTTTTTATTTTTAATATTTTACTTAAAATATACAAAAATAGCCCTAAAGTTTCCCTATTTTACTCTGGAGTCAACTAAATATTAAGTTTTTTTTAAAATTGGCTTAATAGACTTGTATTTTGTATCTTTCACGGGGTAGTGGGGGCAGGGTAAGGTTAAAGTAGAGGTTATGGGGTGGAGTAGCACCCTCAAGTTAAGCCCCATCTACAGACTCCGTATCTGTAGGTCCGTATACTGCAGTCCGTGGTCCGTGGGAAATCAATACCACCGTATCGGATTGCTCTCTCTACATAGTCCTGATCCGTAAGTCCTTATCCAGGTCCGTACTCCGTATAAGTTGTTCAACTTTAACTTTATAAGGGCTAGTTTATACGGACAATCGATCACAGTTAAGTTCTCACGCATAGAAATGAAAGCACAAAATGGCAGCGGAAGGATACATTGCTAATTATAGCTGTGGTAGTTCAAATCATGTTATATAATAATGTATTATTGTGATTGTACTTAGACTAAATTTCAAGAATATTCTGGACGTTTACTCAAAAAGATTGTTTTAGTTTCTTTAATTGATGAGCTGACTGCTTGGCAGTTGTTCTTTAATGTAAATAGATGATTTTTGTTTTTTTATTATTTTCAGCACTGCATCTTACTACCCGTTCGAGTTGTACACATATGTACTAATTACACTAATATGTTAAAGATTATGAAGGATTAATTTAGAGGAAGTGCGCCCGCATTTGCAAGTAGGGAGGGTGGAAAACCACCCCCGGTGCATCCGACCGGGATCGAACCTCTTTGACAGTCTAGTATAACACGATAGTAGCGCATTAGACCATGCGGCCACCGAAGCGGGCTGGACGATTTCCTTTCTAAGAGTTTTATGGGACGAAGTCTCCGACTACCTCATTGGTTGGCATGATCACGTGATTTAGGATACGGATTGTGTGGACTTGAATACACTCTCTACGGATTACGGATACGGAGTCCGTAGATGTGTCTTTAGTCAGCACGCCGGATAAGAACCTCACCCCTCATCCTAGATCAGATAAGAGGGGGATAGGGGGGTAGGGGGTTATTTCTCACCTGACAGCCAGTCTCCACGTTGGCGTACATCCCAGGGGCGAAGGGCACGTTCCCGCAGTGGAAGGAGGTGGGGGGTACGGAGTGATATATGGGGTAGTCTACACCTGGGACTCCAGGGATCTTAGTGAGATCCTGGGGCTTCTCGTGCTCTCGCAGTTTCCGGGGCACCAGAAAGGCCCCCACTTGGCGCTTCTGAAAAGGTTAAAAAATCAAATCACCCAAAATATTCCTTTAAAATCGCTGTGCTTTTTTTAATTACATATGAAGAGTACAGGGGAAAAAGGGGGAGGTCACACTACACTCATTTTCCGGGACAGTGACTTTTATACATCAAACCTCACATGGACCCCGGGAAACACTTTATTTTTAATTAATTTAAATATGACAGAGACCTCTTTTAACCATAATCCAAACTAAATTAGAAAGGTCCCATGATTGTCTAACAGATGGCATCACTAGCAAAATTTGAGTTTAAAATGAACTTTCCTCCTTTTTTTTTCTTGTATCTTTAATATGTAATTGCAGCTCTCAGCCACTTTCATGTACCCATACGCCAGTTAGTTTGGCTTTTTTTGACAGCGGATTTCAATTTAAATACATGAATTGCTTAGAAATATCGTTAGTGATTTATTCAAGTGTAATCTATCTATTTTGCCAGAGGGGACAAACTAAATCATATTTTAATTATAATCAAAGTGAATTAATTTGCTAAAGACATTTAAAAAATAAAATTGAACAAACTTTTGATAAACTGAGGAAAATGAGATTTTTTTCAAATTAAAATAATTTGTGTCTAGACACCATATTAATATTTTTTGTCCATGCAGTCTTGTTAGTCAGGCACACAGATAGAATATAAATATTCTTAGGCTCTTCAGAAAATCCCAAATATACAACCCAATTTTCATAGGATGCGTCTTTATTTATTTTTTCTTTAGTACCATGTGTTTCTAACCGTTCAGGTTGTATGCCTATGTATTAATTATATTAATGACTTAGAGATTAAATGATTTTAATTTATATAAAGTGCACCCACATTTGCGTGAAGGTAGAGGGGAGAACCATTTAGGAAAAACCACCCTCAATACACCCGACCGAGATTCGAACCTTGATCTCCCTATCCTAGGCAGTCTAGTCTACTTCGAGAGTAGTGCCTTATAGCTTATCTGACAGAAAAATGATTAGAGCGACGTTCACGTATTCATACGTCAAGTCATTTGACCTGCTTCTGATAGTATCAAATAATAATACCATATTTAAATGTTATCAATGTTTGAACTCAAACAGTTACGATTGTATTTTCTGATCTGTTCTGCCTAGCTTGTCCCTAACTGTTCACGCCCGATACTACCCGCCCTACATGACGTAAGGAGTGACGCAAACAAATTTTGTACATACCTGTACGTTAGTGGCGAAACTGCTATGAAGTACAGCCGCTACCAAGAACACCCCAGCAAGATGCAGCATCGTATAGTTCATGATCTTAGTCTCGATATGGTGTGAATCGATCTAGTCTAAGTACGAGAACAAACTGAAACATACTCTAGCGCCCCCTTCTTGGGGTCTCAGGGTGGAGGGGTGGGGAGGCCTCTGTATAGACCTGTTGGGTCACTTTCTCTTGTTAAAAGTGCCGCGCGCACGGCTCGACATTTGTTAACACAAGAGGTCCACGTGAAGTAATCACACACGTTGAGAGGCTGAATACCGCTGGTCCACAGATATAGTCCAACTGTCGTAGGAAGGATCCTTTTATCAAATACAGACACATTTCTTTACGGTAAACATTGATGACGTTGACCTCGGTGGTATTGGGGTTAAGTGTTTACCTCAGGACCCGATGAGCGTGGGTTCAAACCCAGCCGGGTGTCAACGGATTTTTTCCTTGAGCGTTAAGAATCCGTAGCACGACTTCCTGTGGATTGGTACTAAAGCCTTCGGTCCCATGTCAATTGTGACGTGTAACAGAAACCTGTGAGGTGTGTGAAAATACCTTTCCCGACAAAATTGGTAGGCCCTTTCACTCTCGCTCGTAGAAATTCTCGTTTGCTTATTTAATCAATAGGTTAAGAAAGTGTTCGTTAAATAACTCAAATACACCTAAAAAATAATAGCTATTGAAAGTGACAGCTGCAGATTACATGAATTGGCGTATGATCACGTGAAAGTAGATCTAGTAGCTTTTATAACTGTCATAAAAGACTCTTCCTATCAGAATTTAACTGTAATAATACTAGAAACCTGCAACGGCCTCGGCCATCCTAATGATCGTTTAGTTATTTTATTTTTCTGGCTTCGCGTCATTTTGACCGGGAGTGATGTGCACCCATTTTACCACACCTAAATGATAAAGGTTGAATTCTGAGGAAATGTGTTCACATTTGTGTGTAGGGAAGGGTAGTAAATTATTTAAGAAATATTATTATTATTATTATTATTATTATTATTATTATTATTATTATTATTATTAGCACCGCGTCTTACTACCCGTTCGGGTTACACGCACTTATGGTGACCTGGTGGTCTAGGGGTAAGGTGTCAGACTTCTGTGTTGAGGGTCCGGGGTTCAATCCTCAGCTCCGACACAGATTTATCTGATTGCCAAACCCTTCCTTCACCTCTGACAAGACGTGTATTAATCACAACTTGTGAATGTGTGGAATGCCAGGCCTCCACCGTGGTTCGGNACGCACTTACGCTAATGTGTAATGGTAGGGTGATTGTGAGATGAAATGGAGGACCTACAGTTTAACGTGGGATCCGAACCACGGTGGAGGCCTGGCATTCCACACATTCACAAGTTGTGATTAATACACGTCTTGTCAGAGGTGAAGGAAGGGTTTGGCAATCAGATAAATCTGTGCCAGGAGCGAGGATTGAACCCCGGAGCCCCAGCACAGAGGTCTGACGCCTTACCCCTAGACCACCAGGCCACCCTTTTAGGAAATAAAACTCCCTCACAACAAAACCTACAGGATTATAAACCCGAAAAAAACACAACAGATTAAATATGCGTCTTAGTCCGCGTGATAACCGATGTGGGTTAGAATATCTCTATTTAATATTATTTATTTTACATATTTAATAATAAGACTTAGAATATTATGGATCACAATTATAGTGAACTGGGAATAGTTTTGTCCCGTCAACAACTTTGACACTAGGTGAAGTATAAGATCCGCCCTAGGAGGGATACAAACCCTATCCTTTCAGGATTAATCTGTCAGGAACGTTTAAGGTGGTTCGTAAGGGAACGTGCGTCAAAAGTTCAGTATTTTTACAGTGCTAGCAACAAAATACCTTATTTTGGGACATTTATTTGAGGTACTTAACGTTCATTTTCTGACCCGACTAATTATACCAGCACATGAGAATTTCTACGAGCGAGAGCGAAAGTGTCTACCAATTTTGCCGGGAAAGTTATCATCACATACATTCTAAGGTTCCTTTACAAGCCACAATTGACATGAGACCGACAGTTTTACTTCCCCTCCGAAGGAAGTTGTGCTACGTATTCTTATCGCTCAAGAGAAATTCGTCGACCCCGGCTGTGTTTGAACCCACCAACATCGGGTCCTGAGGTGAGTACTTTACCCCAAGAGCACCAAGGTCAACATTTTGGGATAAAATTTATAAAATATTGCTCAGTAAAATTAATTAATAGTAAATTTCTCTATTTAAGGATCCAAATAGATCATATTTTATTTATTTTGTCCAAGAAAGTATTTTGCTATAGACAAAAAACCCAATGCCACCACCTCACAATCATACGAACGCCATCTGTTGGCGAATATAGTTCCAACTTCTGTGGGTAGAGGGTGTCATGTGGTCAGGACAGTGAGCACTTCGGGCGTTAATCTCAGTTTTATAAACCGGAGCCGCTACTTCTCTATTCAAGTAGCTCATCATTTGTCCTCACGAGGCTGAGTTCGACCTCGTTGCAGACCAACTGATTCACAGTAACCTCTGAAAGCGCTGGGGATTGAACCCAGAACCTCTGTATCTGTATACAGTAACTCTGACTACTAGACCACAGAGGTAGTAGAACTGTGAAAACATTGACCTTAACTCTCATTTACCTACTTCGGTGGCCCCGTGGTCTAACGCGCTACTCTTGTAGTAGATTAGACTGCCGATGACGGGGAGATCGAGGTTCGAATCTCTGTCGTGTATACTCAGGGTGGATTTTTCCAAAATGTGTTTCCACTCTTCCTCCACACAAATTCGATTACACTTCCTCTAAATATAACCTTCCTTATCACTAAAACCATTTGAAAAACTACCTTACCCCTTCCACCCCTCCCCCTTAGATAGCCCTTACAACACCGCACCTCAGTCCTATTGTGATAGTTCCTGTGTGAGTTCTATATTGCATAAGTTCATTAATAAGCGTCCAAGCGTGCAGCTCGCTGTATTCTAAACGATTCTCTTTCAAGTAAAAGTGATTTTATCACGAGTTCTTTCCCAGCTATCAATAAGTAAATTATTATCTTATTATTTTTCTAGTTTACAGGTTTCACCAAAACAGTATGTGTGTAATCATTGCATCAGCAGATTATTTCCTTGAACTTTTAAATAATTATAATTTAAATTTGTCTGAAATGAGTTACAAACTTAAATCACTCTTATTATAACTTCCATTACTATAGAAAGGTCAATGGATTACACATTAGATCCAAACGAACTAAAATTTATGTTTTCCTAACCTTGGTTGTTTTTTTAAGCGTAGGGTAAATGGAGATATTATAAATATATTTAAAACTACCCATACCCAGTCTCAACTAGTTTTTTTTAGATGGACAGTGAAGCAGTGGTTTGAATCCTAGTTCATGGGTAATTTTGTTACTAAATTGATTCACAGTTTACCTCCAAGAAAATAAAAGTATATTTCTTCCAAAATGATTTTACCTACCTTCCCCCTATGGTGTTAGGTACGGCTAAAGCTAACGTACAGTCAAACCTAGCTAATTCGAAGATGAAGGGACCACTTGAAAAATTCGAACTATCCAAAGATTGGAATTAGGTAAGTGTTTATTTGGGCTTGGAAAATATCTTCAAACATCAATTCAGTGAAGTAAAATACAGTAGTGTTTATGAATAATTTTATTATTAGCTTTTCCATAGCAATATGTACAGTACAGAAGACTGTATTTACAATTTAAAAAAATAACTAAAAATGTTTTATTGTTTCTGGTGTAAACTCGGCTTACATTATGTTGTCCCTCAACAAACCATCTCAACTCTTCGATGTGATCCATGGCCTGTTGTAGATGTTAGGACTGGCTTCTCTGGAATTTCCTTCTGTTCCCCTTCCTCATCTGTAGATACACTATCATTTATATTGTTCATAACATCTGCCAAAATGTATGCATCTGTTTAGTGATGCAGCCAGTTGCTATATGCCCGGATTGCTGGTAAGATGTTCTGTGTATCAGCGCACTAAGTACTATAAGGAGGTATACTGCGAGCGTTCAGTGAAACAGTTCCTATGTAAATATGCCAGGACCGCTGGAAATACGTTGCGAGCATTAAAGACAACGTTGTGTATGTATATAAGTGTACCTGACTATCGAAACACGCTCTACGTGGTCCGTTGAATCGACCTCATTCCCTTCTAATTGACAACTCGAGCGGTGGCCACCTCATTCCCCCTCCCCACCCTTTGCAACCCTATGGTTCTATAATCCACTTTTAATTTCTAGAGTTTAGCCCGAGGTCCTTTTCTCCCAACTACCGTGCAATTATTATGAAATGTAACATTCTCTAACCGCATGGACTGACTCAGTGGTCGGAGAGAGACAGACAGTGTCTGGAGCTATTGAGTACACCCTGGTTCGATTCCAGTCCAAGTAGGTGCTTGTTAGACAACAATACCAATCCTCACAGAAAACTAAGTTATAATATATTTCTTTTTTTCGCCGTGTCTTAAGAGCCGTTTATGTTATAAGCATTAACTAATTACGTTGATCAGATAGGGATGAGAAAGGTAGAATTCTTTTACAGGAAATATGCCAGAATTTGTATGTAGTCAGAGTGGTAAACAATTTATTTTAAAAAACACCATCAGTACATCCGACCGAGACAAGAACTCCAACCCCCCCCCCTCGTCATCGACAATCTAGTCCAACGTGAGAGGTGACGCGTCAGACCACGATACAAACGATGCGGGTAACTTGAATTGTTGGGTTGTCTTTAAAATTGCGATACTACAACGTGTAAAAAGGTTATTGACGTTGGCCGGGATCGAACTCTTATACCAAATGCGCTACCCCGATATCTGGTGAGGCTTTAAATTTTCCATTATTGTTATTATCCTCTTCCAAATATTACAGCATTGAAGATTATGTTTGTTTGTTGTATTCATGGGCTCTAATCCGTATTTGGAATGTAATGACCTTAACGGTGGGCACGCGGATAAAGGCATCAGTATCGTCTTGTCTGGTTTGCAGGTGACCAAGAGGTCAGGGTCTTTATTTGCCGTCAAGTGCACTGAGTATATTCACCTCTCCCTCCACGCAAACACTGATACACATCCCCTAACTTTAGCCTTCCTCACCCCTAACATATTAGCGTAATGAGTACGAATTCATACAACCCGAACATGTAATAAAATTTAGAGTTGAAAAAAAATTAATTAAAATATAAACGTTTATCACCAAAGCGCACCGGATCAACATCAAAATGAACCAGTTCAACTACACCACTTCAACGTTAAAATTCACTAGTTACTCATTAAAACTCACCAGTCCCTCATTAAAAGACACCAGCTCAACATTAAAATACACCAATTCAATATCAAAATGCACCGCTTCAACATTAAAACTCACCAGTTCCTCATTAAAATACACCAGTTCAACATCAAAATGTACCGCTTCAACATTAAAACTTACCAATTTCTCATTAAAATACACTAGTTCTTCACTAAAATGCATCAGGTCCTTACTAAAATACACTAGTTCATCATTAAAATACACCAGTTCAACATCAAAATACACCAGTTCAACATCAAAATGCACCGCTTCAACATTAAAACTCACCAGTTCCTCATTAAAATACACAAGTTATTCACTAAAATGCATCAGGTCCTTACTAAAATACATCATTAAAATACACCAGTTCAACATTTAAATACACCAGTTTACCCTAAAAAGTCAATTTATACTATTTAAAGTGCGGCGGTTCGGGATTCGAACCACGTCTTTCCGAGTCCAAGCTCGGAAATTTAATTCGCTGCACGTTCGCATATTCATTAAATATTTAATTTGTGTATCCATGTCCAATGTCTAGCTTTAATATATTCATTATTAATAAAGTTTGTAAGTTTATTTTCCAGCAAATAATCTAACAACCTGAAGATGGTTTAATATCTTCCCCCAATAAAATTCGAGACTCTTATTTGAGAACATGGTTAAGTAAGATTTGTGAAAGAAGACGTTATCTCGGCTAGCACGGATTACTTACATAATGTTTCTTCTCCTAGGAACGACATTACTGAACGCTTGCAGTATACCTCCTTGTAGGATATGGTGCCCTAATACATAAAATCCTTGGACGTTTGTCAAGCACAGGACGTGGATGATAGCTAGGAAATTAGTTTTGTGCGGCTCGTCTTATCATAAGGTAGCGTGGCCGAGCGGTCTAAGGCGCTGGTTTAAGGCACCAGTCTCCTCGGAGGCGTGGGTTCGAATCCCACCGCTGCCAAGATTTTATTAATGTATGAAAAGTAGCCGTAGAGGCGTAGAGCTTTATTAAAACGTTTAAAATGTTATATATTAATTACTAGCATAATTAAGTCGGGATTTATATATTTAATGTGACTGTTGTGAATAATTTTTCTATTACAACACGACTCTTGTAATAACGTTTTAAGTACACAATCATAAGGTAGATAGTAAGCAAATTTTTACCTTGTACAAAGTTGAACTATGCTACATATCTAAAAAATGAAGAGGACAGGACCTGGAGTGTGAAATATAATGAACCATTAATTAGCCTGGAAATAATATGAGGAAATTAGAGTATCGTTTAAAAACAAACTAAACAAACCCAGTTTTATATCGAACCTCGGGGTCTTAACTCTAAATTCGTTACACTACTCGTATGATTGTCCCCGTAGCTCATGTTTTATCTTTTCTGATTGTGTCTGTGTCCATGTTCGTTTTTATCCCTGATATATTTGTTATCAGTTTAACAATATCAATCACTCTTGGTTCATACATAGGCTAAGATTATGGCTCAATACTAGGCTTCATTCAGTTCGTTATACCTGTGACAGCCAGGGCTATCCAAAAGTTTTAAAAAAAATCATTACTCATTTGGAAATAGAATTTAAACACAATAATTGAACCACACTTTGTAATTAATGTTGTCTTGTATTTACAAGAGTTGTTCCACTTTTAAAACAAGTTGTGAGGGGGAGATTAGAATTTTTAAACAGAAAAAAGCTGTCCAAATTCAGAAAAATTTAAAAATTTTTTTCACCTGATCTAGACAAGTTTTACATAAACACACACACACATTCGGTATATCGTAAAATACACACAAAAATTATAACTCATTTTTTATATTGCTTGGAATGGAACCAGGGTCCCCGAACACGTGTCTGACCTCTCTCCCCCCCC
>CABFWO010000446.1:119357-180072 GCA_902155825.1 Timema genevievae | reverse complement strand
CCCCCCCCCGAGTGAGTGAATTCTGCTGATGATTTATTAGAGGAATTCTACTAATGCTGTTTGTACATCACGCCCTCTTGCTAAGTTTATTTACAACATAATAAAACAACAGGAAATGAATAAATGTGTCCGACCCATGTAAATAATGGTAAATGATTTATTTGAATTTTCAACTTTTATTTTTCTGATCAAAACGTTAAACGTCTGATAAAATGTTTTTTTTCCGGTTCTAATATCAACCTCAACTGAATAAGGCATTTAATCTCAAAATCTAGCTTGACCTCATTTCTTATAAATATTTATATTATATTTTATTGAGCTCTAAGCAAACGACTTACAAGCTAGCTTAACCGAGGAGAGCAACCCTTACTTAATCCCAGACCTTGTGTCAAATTGTTTATTATCAGGAGAACAAGACTCGTCCATTCATAAATAAATAATTATCTTAGCCCTACTTGTGATCAAACTGTGGTCTTCTGAATCAGTATTCTAACTGAACTTCCTAAATACTCAACCATTCTGATGGACAAATGTGACATCTTATATAAATAGTTTATTATTATTTTATAATATAATAATATATAATTTATCATTTATAGATTCTGCTTATAATATTTAAATATACAATATTCTGAACTATTTTTTGCATATTGTTACTGCTTTTAACCACTCTTTAGTTTTTTGTTATTGATGCTATTTTTTATTCTTATCATTATTAATTACTACTTTTTTCTTAACTATTCATCAGTATATACTATTTTTTAGCCATTTTTGTTTATCATATTTTCTCGTGTAAATATATGTATTTGTAAGGTACTTGTGTACTTTTCAGTGCTGGCCTGTTATAGGTCTTACGACTGTTGGCCAGCACTATAATAAAGGAAATTGAAATTGAAATTGAAATTATTATACTTCGAGTCATCATTGAGAGGTTAGGAAGAACACAATATTTAATATTTTCAAACCTATCCATTTACGACTCTACCAAACATTAATTTAATTACTTCTTGCACGTTGAGCCCATTTTATTTAAAATCTGTTCTCTCAAAGCAAAGAAAACCCGTTTTAGAAGGCCCTATTTCATATCAGAACCCTACATAATAGTAATATTCAGATAGTATAAAGGACCAGAGCGGTCTTCCTACCAAAATCATGGTATACCTCCTGTCCAAATGTTCTCTTGATAAGTTTTGGCTGGAAAAACATTATTTTAATGGGGCTTGGCAGAACAAATAGAATCCATCATCCATCCATCCATCAAGCATCAGTAAAGTCTAACTCAATCAACGTCTTTTCCTTTAAGTTTTTCCCGATATTCACACGCGGGTATCGACTTCTTTCATAACAGTCATAAGTAAACCAGCCTCGTTGTATAGTGGCCACTGGGTTCAATTCCCTGCTGGTACCTTGGGTATAATTCCCGAAAGGGGAAATACCCGAACGGTCACCGGAGTTTGGTTGGTTAGTCTTAAGTTAGGCTTAAGTGTTTCCACTGGTTTCACACCCTCATACTCACTATCACTATCACCCTCATGTTCACTACCACCTTTATACTCACTATCACTATCACCCTCATGTTCACTACCACCTTTATACTCACTATCACTATCAGCATCATGTCATCGGGACATGAAAAAAGCCTCCACGGAAAGGATGTACGATTAGTACATTCGGGAGTCCCCTGGACAACGGAGCATCAGTACTGGCTAATATTCCACCCACTGTGCTACAGATAGATGTAGATTAGACACGCCATTATTATTATTATTATTATTATAACAGTAATAAAACACCACGCCGGTTAATTTATAACAGAATAATGTAAATGTAAGCCATAAAATAAGAGAAAAGTACTAAACATAATATTTATTGTTTGATGAACATAAATAAACGTGATGAGGTTTATTTCTCATTAATTTTGTATCAAGTCCGCACACAGTTCCGGGGGAAATAAATATTATTTATGACAACCATGGATTGATTGTTAGCTGCTTATGTAATGTTTATACATATATAAGTTGTTTTTAATTCTATTCACGTCTCACGCTTGCGTCCTATTTCCATCTTCCCTGTGGATTTTATCGCGGCTATCCACAAGGCCCCTGTTATCCATGTGGCTATCCACAAGGTCCCAGTTATCCGTGTGGCTATCCACTCAGTCTTTCCAACCATGGGAGGAGGAAACACCTCCAGAAGCTGTTGGTTTTTTCCATTTCTGTTCGGGCCTAAGGGCCCCGTCCTGTGAGCTGGAGGCAGACATGAGAGACCACCACACCGGCTGGATGGGGCCACCAAGTCTCCTGTGGAACAGACACCCATACCGGTGCATTACACGTCGACCAGAATCAATAACATTAATCTACCCACCGGCTTAGTGATAAGGGTAACCTCAACATCACAGTTGTAACGTGTCAAAAATGACTAACAAACATTTTAACCACGTTACAATCGATCAAACCCTCAGGATGATGGAAAACTATGATAACCAGTTCTAATATGTTCTAATCATATGTGGCAGTTATAGACTTACTGCGACATCCCTACTCGCCAACACATAAAACTTCCCCAGCGAACGTAGTAGATCGGCTTTGGGAGACAACACGAGCTAACTTCTAACTCGCAAGCCGGCGGACGAAGAAATGAGTGAGGGGTCAGTGAAGTAAAGACCAGCTGGTCTCCCAGCGCTCAGAGTCAGGTGGCGCTATGTGTAACCATCCCCTCCCCCTTTTCTGTACATGGAATAATCATGGCCAATTCATCCAGACCCATTGGGTAGTCTAAAGCGGGGTTTCCACATGCAATGATTATTGGCGCCACTCGACTGGCGCCAGTTTAGTGGCATGAGGAAACATGTAAATTCAACTGGCGCCATCTGACTGGCGCCAATAATCATAGCGCCAGTAAAGTAAGAAGCAGTTGAACTTTTTGGCGCCAGTATCTTGTTTGTTTGTAAACAGTGTTTAAATTATTGCTAATAGTTTTTCTTACGAACGATGGCGACACTAGAAAATAAATGATCAACCAAATATATAATAATGTTCCTCAAGGCATATGAACAGTATCCATGCTTGTGTAACCATAAAATTTCTTCATTTATAAACACAGAAATAAAAGAGACGAGGCATTGAGAAAAATAGTCGAGGTTATGTCCGATGCAGTCACAGAATTTAGTCTAAGCGCTGCAAAGGCCAAAAATACGTAGTATTCGAAATCCATTTACGAATCCATAATCTATGCTTTCGCTTCTTTCTTTTTAATTTTTTCTGGAGTTATAAAGACACGATTTGCACTACGACATCAATACTTGCATTAACTACGGCAGTTGACGCCATGTTGAATATTGCGCTAGTAGAAAAATGTTTGATGAATGTGGAAACACACACTGGAGCCATTAATATTGGTGCCATTAATATTGGTGCCATTAAACTGGCATGCTACTGGCGCCAATAATCATTGCATGTGGAAACCCCGCTTTAGGCACACCTTGTGACTTGAATATCGTCAGTGGTTTGGCGTTCTAGACATTGATCTATGGTACAGTACTGCCCTGATACTGATATAGGAACTTCATCTGTTATGGTCAGTGGAGTTAAAGCTTTGGGGTCTTAAACAATTTAAGGGGCAAAAGGTACCACTACTGTTATGCAAAAACAGTATAAGTGTGAGTTTTTAGAAGCTCGCCATAAGCATTGTCCATACACCTAACTTCTAACAACCGCGTATAAAAACAATACAAACATATTTAAAAGGAATTAGGCAGATATCTCATTATCCTCATGGAAGTAAACGTACACCTTGAAACAAGATTTATTCCGTATAGATATGCGCATGCGTGAATATTAGATGTAGAAACAACAAGTGAACGGAGAAATAGAACAAGGTCACACAAACTTTGGCGTGCGGCGAAATTGTAATTGATTCTATCAGCTCATAGTCATGCACCTTCCGTCACTTCTTGACCCTATTTGAGCCTCATAGTCATACACTTTCCGTCACTTATTGAACCTTTCTGAGCCAATACCGGACATCATCGCCGAGGGAACTGCTCGGTTGATATAGGGATACAGCGTTGTCATTTTCTCGTTTTCATGTGATCTTTCTCCTTTCAATTATAAGATAAGTTTCGCAACGCTGATTAGTCGAGGTTGCCAGAAGCTCCTTCTTACCCCTGTACACCCTATTCAGACATAACTGAGAGCGAGGAGATTTGGCAACAGTTAATTGAGAGCGAACGAAGATAAAGCTGTTCTCCAAAAGACCTGCAGTGCCCCCAGAAATGATATCGGGCGTATATTACTAAGGAATATTGATTTGTAAATTGTGGAACTGGGACAGTGATAAATCATAGGGACGAAGACTGAAATGGTTAACTCCTTGTTATCTGTGGAAATGTTTGATCTGGAGAGGAACTCAAAACTCTTTAAAATTAGGGAGATCGTAATCTTTAATGGTGTTTGGCAGAAGGTCTATACAACCCGTAGTAGGGGTAGTTTTACTCTTATTTTAGCATACTCAATATTAGATTCTCGCGTAATAGTAATTATTTTTTTCCTTTTTTTTAAAACTCACTAAGGGTATATATCTTGCTCTTTCTGAACCAACTTATTATATCTGATCACGACTTACAAACTAATCTCACTGGTTCTTAGGCCAACCACTCACCACTATGACATTAGGTCTAATGCTAATTTATTTTCTCCCTTGCCGAGAATCAAACTATTAACTCGTAAAGTTGTTGAACGTTGTAAACCCCTAAGTGCGAGTTGAGCTTGTGTTCTCCATCTTTCAGGATAAGTATGACGAGGATAATTATATGAATAGTACCTGAAGAGGAATCGACCTAGTGCCTCATTTCTCTCAGCGACCATCATGAGTACGGACACGAGGACGCTGATGGCCAGTACCGTCAGGATAGGGATGATAGAGTTGAAGTCCACCTGGGTGAAAGAGGAAGTCAAAGTGTCCTCCTTGCTGACAGGCCAGTTGGACATCCGGTGTTTGTACAGGACCCCAATGTCACGGAGCTGACGGAGACTGAGGATCAGACAGACTGGTGCATTAGGATGGAGATCATGGGGTTATAGACATCCTGGATAAAGGATCTGAGATATTCCTCTCTGACTGGTCAGGATCCTGGAGCTAAATACAACGAGATAAAGGATCTTAGATAGTCCTCTCTGACTCGTCAGGATCCTGGAGCTAAATACAACGAGATAAAGGATCTGAGATAGTCCTCTTTGACTGGTCAGGATCCTGGAGCTAAATACAACGAGATAAAGGATCTGAGATAGTCCTCTCTGACTCGTCAGGATCCTGGGGCTAAATACAACGAGATAAAGGATCTGAGATATTCCTCTCTGACTCGTCAGGATCCTGGAGCTAAATACAACGAGATAAAGAATCTGAGATATTCCTCTCTGACTCGTCAGGATCTTGGAGCTAAAGACAGCAAGATAAAGGATCTGAGATAGTCCTCTTTGACTCGTCAGGATCTTGGAGCTAAAGACAACAAGATAAAGTGATCTGAGATAGTCCTCTTTGACTCGTCAGGATCTTGGAGCTAAAGACAGCAAGATAAAGGATCTGAGATAGTCCTCTCTGACTCGTCAGGATCCTGGAGCTAAATACAACGAGATAAAAGATCTGAGATAGTCCTTTCTGACTGGTCAGGATCCTGGGTTTATACGAGTAGACATTATGGATAAAGGATATGACGGGCAATGGAGGAGCTCAGCATTTGAGAGCTGACGGGGGCTAAGAATACACATGGGTTAGAATATTATTAAATTAAATTAGTAAAAAATTATTCAATAATCAGCACAGGACGAATCCTAGATAGCTCAGTGGAAGAACATTGACGTGCTACGTCAAAGGTCACGGGCTCGATTCCCGTGTCCAAGTTTCATTTTTAAATTAATTTAATTGTGGTCTCGTCCATACGTACATTCCCGTAGTTACAATGATCTAGAACTTGTGGGTTGATATTCATTAGAATATTGTGTTTATGTTTAAAGAGGGAAGTCTCCATGCAAAGATTTGTATTTGAGTTATTGAGCTCCACATCCCTAATACAGATTTGTACAAATAAGTAATTTTTTATTAGCACCACGTCCTAACACCCGTTCGGGTTGTACGTATATGTACTAATTACACTAATGTATTAAAGATTATTACGGTTGAATTTATCGGAAGTATACCCGCATTTCCACGAAGGGAAAATGGGAAACAATTTTGAAGGAAAAAAAACACTCCAGTAAACCCGACTGGAGATCGAACTCCAATCTTCCCGTAATCGGCAGTCTAGTCTACTGCGGGAGTGACACATTCTTGACAAGTATTTTATTCTCAACATGGAGAATCGCGTTACAAAAAATAAAAAATAGAGTCCTCACTTGTGGTTGATGATGCCCTTGTAGGGGCTGTTGACGGACAAAGCGAAAGACAGGCTCAGGCTGAAGGATCTGTAAGGAAGCATGATGACGCTGCAGTTGACGTCATTGAGTAGCGTCATGGCGCTCTCATACACCGTCATGAACACGAACTTGGCGTCGGGGTTGCAGACTCTCTGCAGACCTTCCAGGTTGGTCGAGGGGAAATTTGCCGGCTCCGGTAACATCAGTTTCTGGTACACCTTGTAGTGGAGTTCGTTCTTCGGGTCCTGTCGTAAGGGATCAAGAAACCTAGGTGTAAGCCTGCGGCCCACGGTAACATTTTTTGTTGCCCACTGAACCATGCAATTTATAAAAATATTTCAAAAGAAAAAAATTACAAATAAAAATATGTTATATAATCAACTAATAAAATAAATATATATTTTATTTACATATTTTACGTTATTTAATAAATGATTTTCGATTTTTACGTGAATAAAAGTCTTACGTTTTTATACAAATGTACTTTGAACCGGCAAATGACAACTCTAGCAGACAAGATAAATGGCGTTACCTCCTGCTATTTAACAACAGAGAACATACTTTACGAGAAATCCTAATCCCTAGTGTGAGGATAGGAATAAGCTAATGTGAATATCTTGGTATTTAATCAATCCTAATATATCCGTATATATTTGGTACAATATTGCGGCCCGCGAGTCAACAAGAGACAGAAACTTTGGCCCTTGGACATAAAAAATTCGAAAACCCCTAAGCTAAAGGTTCTTCGTAGTTGAGAGCGCCAAGACAACCGATTTTAAACGCTGTTTTTTGTTTGTTTTTTATCTATTTAGAATTTTTTCGTGAAGGGAAAGTGGGAAACCACTAAGGGGAATAAAACCAGGACCTCTCCATCTTTACATAACCAGCCTAGATGAGCCCGTCATTTATACAGCGTGCCCATCAATTTAATAAAACTTGGTTGCGATTAGTACTAGCCAGTATACAACATTTCCCAATCATGGCCGCCGCAACGGTTTCAGGTGTCCCAGTCTATCCCAGAGGTCTTGGGATAAAGTGCTATACTCAGGACCCGATGTTCGTGGGTTCAAACCCAACTGAGGTTGCTGGATCTTTCTTGGGCGATAAAAGTCCATAGCACAACTTCCTACGGAGGGGAAGTAAAGCCGTTGGTCCCATGTCGATTGTGGCACGTAAAAGAAACATGTAAGGTATGTGAAAATACCGGCAGGCCCTTTCTCAATCACTCATAGAAAATTATCGTGTGCTGATATAATCAGTCGTTTCAGAAAGTGCAAGAAAAAATTACCTGAAATAAATGAATAAAATCGTGTGTCCCAGCGGTATTCTGTAGAATAAATAAGCCACGCAGCCTAAGTGACGCAAATTAATAATAATTAGCCAAACTATCGAACAAAATAAATAGTAATTGGAAGTTGAGTAAAAATTTGAGATCAATGGACGCGGAACTATCCTGCTATAAGATTGTGGACCGAATGAAGATTTTTTTTGAAAGAAATTGTTCTGGAATATACTATATTTCCGTAGGTTGCACCATGTTCTAGAAGGGGGGAGAGAGGGAAAGAGATAGTATAGCAAAGAAAAGTCTTGAACCTCGGATACCTCACGATAATTTCAAATAGAGCACTGCATAAATAAATTAACACTTACAAATTTAAAGTGTCAATTTAAGAATTGTAATATAAAAGAGTAAATTGCAACAAAATACTGTAAGATTGTAACGTTCTGCTAAAGTGGTGTTAATAAATGTACTGTACCTGCCACTAGCATTTCCTTTTCTCTTTATTATAATATATTCTGGATTTTCCATAATTCCCTGTTTCTTTTAATACTCCATTTATTTCTTCTATACCCTTATCTTTATTTACATATATTATGTCTGCTGACTAAAACACTTTCATCTTTCTTGACTTAGTAAAATTTTTTATTATCTCTATTCTAATAATGATTTGGGATAACCCGCCTTGGTGACGTAGTTGGCTAACGCGCCAGTCGTGTTGAGTCAGACCACCGAGGACGGGGAGATCGAGGTTCGAATCTCGGTCGGGTGAACTGGGGGTGGTTTTTCCTAAATGGTTTTCCACTCTCCCTCCACGCAAATGCGGGTTCACTTCCTCTAAATTCAACCTTCCCATTTCCTAATCCATTAGTGTAATTAGTACTTAAGCGTATAACCCAACCGGTTATTAAGACGCGGTGCTAAAATTAAAATTAAACTAAAAGATTTGTGATATAAACAAAGGAAAAAAACTACTCCTTTGTTGTTTAACCAGAAATGAAAAACAGATATTTTAAAACTTAAAAATGTGCATATAAAATAAAGAACTATCTTACAAAAAAAATCACAGAAGATTATTTCTGAAGAAGGACTAGAACTCGATAGCCTTGTTGAAATAATAATCTGGAGAAAGTACTAAAGAATTACCAGAATACCTACTGAATGGTAGGAGGACCTAAATGAGTTTGAACTTATACTTAATTATCCATTGGGATATAAAGTAAAACGTCACTCTTTATACATTTCTTCAACTGAATGCTTCGTGGGAGATTAACAGCGAGATTCTACTGTTTTTATTGTGCCATTTTAGAAGAAATATCTAAATATGAACTAACTTCTATCGGACCTATTAAATTAAAAAAATTATCAAGAAAGACATTTTTCAACCGGAAAATAATGTCCTTATATTTTTTATCAGATTATTTCACTAAAATACCTAATATTTGTATGATCAGAACTGTTATATTAATATAGATCCACCCATGTCGGGTTATTACAAATAATTTACTTCAACATTAAAAGACTAGGATTGATGTATTTTTATTTTGTTTTAATAATTTCCAACTGTTACATTTTATATATTTGAACTATTCTCTAAGTATAAAATCTAGTTTTGTTAGAGTAGGATTCACTTTTATGATAATAGACACAGTATCTTTGAGGTCACCCAATGGTCCTGAGTTTTTTTTTAGAATACTCGTCACCTTGACTGAGCTGGTAATATATAAATTTTCTGTAGCTGAATAAACTACAGTGGCGCCAAAATTAAACCACAAAGAAGAATAATGTTGAGGTGAAATTGCTACAGTAGTTATTTTGTTTCGCAAGTATTTGCAATAGGGGTGGAGGACTGTGAACAAAAGAGCTTGGTTGTCAACAACTAAAAAAAAAGGAAAGAAAAGATCACCCAGGTGTGCGAGAAGATTTCCTAACACATGTGGGTGCACTTAGTTTTATATTCTAAGATTATTAATTAGTTTGAAATATATTAGGTTTAGGGAACTTTTGATTAAAATTACGGTGTTATTAAATGAAAATATATTTCATTACAAGGTCTAGTACGGGGTCAAACTCAGCCTCGTGATGACAAATGAGGAGTTATTTGAATAAATAAGTTGCGGTTTCGGTCTATAGAACTGAGATTAACAGCTGGAGGGTTTGTTGTGCTGACAACATGACACCCTCTCTCCACAAATATTGATACTATCCTCGCTAATGGTGGCGACCACTCTGTCGGTATAACTCGCTTGTGGTCTCACAACATGGAGGTTTTTTATTTAATTTAAATAATAATTTTTTAAACACTGATAAAAAAAATACAATCTGTTAGAATGCCCCCACTAGGAGTTTTGCGCCCTGGGTTCATCTAATGGTTACAATATTGAGTAATTGGTGGTAGGGGGTCGTGGGTTCTTGAACCACTAGTTGATATCAACTAGCCTATAACCATAGTCAGTCTACCTAACCACACGGTCAAGGTCTGTGACCAGGATCGACAATTTTTTCTGCAGTGTGTGTGGTATAATTGTTCTGGGTTATGCCTTAATGGATGACTGGTGTGCGTGATCGTGATGAGAGATTGAATCATGTTTTAGTGTTGAGGCTTACGCGGGGGAGGGGTGGAACTGACCTACCTTCTTAATAAAGAACCATCAATTATCCAGGTCCCTACGACACCAATCAATATCACTACCATATTGGGCTGATACGATGATAAGGACAGGCTATAAATCACATACTACTGTGATTTGTCCTCCTTCCCTCTGTAGTAGTCTACATGTGGAGCATTATATGTATCACACACTACTGTGATTTGTCCTCCTTCCCTCTGTAGTAGTCTACATGTGGAGCATTATATATATCACACACTACTGTGATTTGTCCCCCTTCCCTCTGTAGTAGTCTACATGTGGAGCATTATATATATCACACACTACTGTGATTTGTCCTCCTTCCCTCTGTAGTAGTCTACATGTGGAGCATTATATATATCACACACTACGGTGATTTGTCCTCCTTCCCTCTGTAGTAGTCTACATGTGGAGCATTATATGTATCACACACTACTGTGATTTGTCCCCCTTCCCTCTGTAGTAGTCTACATGTGGAGCATTATATATATCACACACTACTGTGATTTGTCCCCCTTCCCTCTGTAGTAGTCTAAATGTGGAGAATTATATATATATATATATATATACATGAGATAAGACGCTCAAATCCGAGTGTTATTATTACAAGAACGCCCATGTGGGTTTTCCAAATGGAGGTGGGAATAGGAGATAGTATGGCACATCCCCTCCCCTTCCATGAGATAAAATTTCAAGAATTTAACCTTGTTGGAGGGAGCATCTTAACATAATTCTGAGATAATTATATGATTTCCAAAAGTCAGTTCTCATAACAACAATAAAAATTGAAAAATTAACAAAAAAATACAATTTTGTTTGTATCTGAACCCATTGAAAATAAAGCTTAAATTTTCCACAATTTTATTGAACAGAACAAAATAAAAAGAAAGCTGTTTGAAGAGGGAATGGGAGTAAATCTATATTTTGTAATATCTCTGTTAAATTTGATATTGATGATTATAAGTTGTTAATAGTAAATTGCAGTAAAATCACAAATAAACCTTTTCTTTCAAATTAACTATATATATATATTGCAGAGGGATAGGAGGGCTGGATCCCCCTTTATCGCTCATTTATGGGTGCCCATAGGTAGTAAGATAGATGCTAATAGATATAATGTATCCTAGCGTATTAGTGTAATTAGTACATATGTATATATTATATATATGTACTAATTACACTAATATGCTAGGAATGAGTAAGGGTGAATTTAGAGAAATTTTACCCGCATTTTCATGGAGGGAAAGTGGAAAACCTTTTAGAAAAAAATTCTCAGTAGACCCGACTAGGATTCGAACTTCGATCTCCTCGTATTTAGGAGGTTAGTCTAACATCAGAGTGAAGCTTCAGACCATTTGGCCCCATGTAGTGGCTAGACATGATTTCGCAAAGAGATTTAAAGCTAGTATACTTAGTTCGAGAGGTAACTGTCCCATTTAATTCTCTATCAAAATGAGTATATCAATACAATCATTTGAAACGAATTAATTTAAAAAAATGTTGGGCTGTAATCAACATTTCCCTAACGTGTCACAAGATACTCACCACGAAGAAATAGTATATTTCTGATCTGTCGATGACTCCGAACCGGTAAGAGCCATCATTCAGCATTCCTCGAAGGTCGTCGAATGGTAGGTTGACCTGAGAAACGGTGAGGGATGATATTAGGGCAGCAGAGTACGCTGCCACCATTATCAGTGACGTCAGATAGGCTGTGATGTACACCAGCCGGCAGGGCATCGAGCGAGGTGTGAAATCGTGACCTACCAGGGGCACAAAAGATTAGTAGAGGTATTTTTATTGACTTAGAGATGGAATATCCAGTAAGGAGTTGAGTCGTGATCTACCAGGGACACAAAAGATTAGAGGAGTTATTGACTTATAAATGGCAAGGAATCAAGTGAGGAGTTAAGTCGTGACCTACCAGAGACACAAAAGATTAGTAGAGGTATTGACTTAGATATGGCAAGGTATCAAGTGAGGAGTTAAGTCGTGACCTACCAGAGACACAAAAGATTAGAGGAGGTCTTGACTTAGATATGGCAAGGTATCAAGTGAGGAGTTAAGTCGTGACCTACCAGAGACACAAAAGATTATAGGAGGTCTTGACTTAGATATGGCAAGGTATCAAGTGAGGAGTAAAGTCGTGACCTACCAGGGACACAAAAGATTAGAGGAGGTATTGACTTAGATATGGCAAGGTATCAAGTGAGGAGTTAAGTCGTGACCTACCAGGGACACAAAAGATTAGTAGAGGTATTTTTATTGCCTTAGAGATGGCATATTCAGTGAGGAGTTGAGTCGTGATCTACCAGGAACACAAAATATTAGAGGAGGTATTGACTTGGAGATGGCAAGGTATCAAGTGATGAGTAAAGTCTTAACCTACTAGAGATACAATAGGAGAGAGGAGGTGTTGACTTAGATAGTAAGACAGGGAATCAAGTGAGGTTTGCAAGTATGGTCTACCAGAGATTGAGGAGATACATCAGATTTAGGGAGTCTAATTCTCATTGTAAAAATTTCCAATGAAATCCTCCTACCAATATTCATGAAATTATGTCCTTTTAGTCCCTTAGGGCATATAAGGTTAACCAAGCCGCATTGCGGGACCTAACTCTTAGAAATGGTAGGGAATTGCCTACGCATGCTATATCAACACACATAATTAATCTATAAATAAGCACCGTGGTTGTAACTTTAGCAATTAACCACATATGGCCACTTGGTTTAATAATCTCTAGATTATTCTAAGCTATAGTGGAGTCGAGAAATACTTTTTTAGAACACACTAAGTCACATCACTAAGGAAGGTGTTCATGGTACCAACATTTGGACGCTAAGCGTTCCCATGGCAACGCAACCTCACCTTGCGAACAGAATGCCCCAAACATGTAGAGCAAGGAGTCGTAAAAGTGGTATCGGGATGGTCCCTCAGCCTCCTCGTTGCCGTAAAACCTTCCGAGATGGTGGCAGGTCGCTAGAGCAGAGGTAAGGACCAGGATGGTCGCCACCAGGGTGCACCACAGCGTGGGGCTGAACGGCTTCAGGAAGTCGTCCCAGTGCAGCTCGTTCCCGGTCTGTTTCTTGATGAACAGCCGGTACCTGAGCATATGATGGACAGTAAATCGATTTCCTGGTTGAGGCAAAGAGGAAATCCATTTCAAGTTTTACTAAAATAATATTGAATGTGCCTTTCTAAACACTTCGGGAAACTCATAGCGGTATCAATATTTATTTAGGGAAGGGTAAGGATCCTACAATCGATGGTTCGTGCTACTATTCCCCAAACGGAAATGGCAAGGACATTTTTAAAACAATAAATTCCTCTTGTTTCAACTTCAAATTATTTTAAACGTAGTTGGGGTCTAAGGTGCTAAGAATTGTATGAGCTACTAGCCTAGGAATTAAGGAGGAATATGACCTCATTTTAATAATAATTTAAGGAGGAATTTCAGCCCCTAAAACACCCATTGGTAAGGCCCTAAACAAACTAGCCTAACCAATGACATCCAAACTTACTATTAAACACATTATCACCAGGAGTAGATATTCCTGGGTATTTAGAAGAACACTTAGACAATTTCTGTCAGTTACTTTAACTACTTAACCTAGGCAAACAGGAAGAGGATAGTGTATGGTATGATACTCGAGTAAGAAATAAAGGGGGTTGTATTGGATCCCAACTCAGTGTCACAGTCTCACCTAGTGAACAAGAGGGGTATGGTATAATCAACGGTCTTGTTTCTGTTCGCTGTTACAGAGAAGGCGTCGATCGCTACGTCCGCCTGGTCACAGATCAACATCCCCAGCATCCCACTGCAGGTGTGGTCTCCGGACACCTTGCCCACGGACAAGTCTTCAGGAACCACCAGCTGCGTGCTGGAATTGTTGGACCAAAAGGCGCTTGAGAAACAGAACTATTAGCTACCAGGGCTGAATTTAAAGTAAACTCTGATCCATTGGTGGTCCCCAAATGTTTTCATACAAAGTTAAAACAGTTTATATTCAACAGGGCTGCAAGCCAAACATGGCGTGACACAAAGTGTTACCAGGGAAAGCAGAGCTTGTTTAAACTGTACCTGTGAATTGTTCTCATCACTCAGTAGAACACTCATTGGTCAGGTATCAACGAACACACATTACCATGTGAGGTATTTAGAGCAGAGCCTAGGTGTGATGGTCAAATGGAGACAAGGTGGGGGATAACATATCACGGGTACAGCTATAAAAAAGCTCTGCTTACCCTGGCAATACGCCGCTGCCCAATTATATCTGAGGTGGTTGGTTATGGTCTGGAATATGTGTCAACCCTCAAAAATGGGGGTAAGAAATAGAACTAGCTTTAGGGTGTCGAACACTGAAAAGACCTAGTCTAACACATTTTGTAGGTGGGCACACGGGCTAAGGAGTCAGCCTCATCTTGTCTGGTTTCCCTATGATGGGGAGGTAATGTCACAGCCGGATATACTGAGGGTGTTTTTCTCTCAATCATTTCTTACATTTCTTTTCAAAAAAATTGCAGGTACGTTTCTTAAATAATGTAACTCCCTTATCCCTACCCCTTTATTGTAATTATGTGGATAGCCTGTACAGATTGTAAGATGTGATTTACATAAAAAAACACTAAAATATTTAAAAATCAGTATTTATATGAATTCTTGTTAAAAAAAATTATCAATCGTATCTATACAATCTGTGTTCAAACCAAAGTTTGTGAGGACACTAGGTGCTTACCCTGATGCCTATCTAAGCTTCCACGTAAGAAAGAATTAATTAATTCAAAATATATTGGTATATTTCATCCCTGTAAAAGAAATGCATCTGATAAAAAAATTACAAACCCAACAATCAGTTTGTTAACTTGGTACGTCTTAATGTAATTAATCACATACACGGTAAGCAGGTATTTTATCTCGAAACTTTAAGGCTTCCAAGAAATAATGGAAGGTCCCAGTTTAATGTCCTCATTTATGACAAAGCTTTTTTCACGACTATTCCTGGACTCTCTCTTGACAAAGTGGGATACAATGTTGGAACTAACCTAAAGTTTAACCGGTGTTCCAGTAAATTCCAGACAGTCCCAAAGAATCCACCGACACTCATCTGATTAGCTTCTTGATTCAATACAACTATCGGAGGGTCCTGGACAGAGAAAAACAACAAATAACAGACACGTTTATACTTTGAGGAAGTTTAGTTGCGGGATTGACACTCCCTCTTTTGAAGAGTTCCAAAGGTCGATGGATTTGACGGTAAAGACAGCATTTCTTCGAGGGGTAGAATTTGCCTTTCCGCCCAGTATATTGTGAACCAAGTTCCTCCTTTCATTGTGAAAGCTACATTATGTTTGTTCTTATCCATGTTTCCTGAATTTTCTTCTAAGGCTTGCTCTATTGTAATTGGGCCACTTTCTCCCAATATAAACGTGGAAAGTCTCACCTGTTCACTCATCGTCTCATCAATTCATCATCAATAATTATATAATTTGTACCCCAGTTCACGGAAATATTAGCAAGCACTAATGTATCGTTGCCCAGGAGACGCACGAATGTACTAATCGTACATTATTTCCATGGAGGCTCTTTTCATGTCCTGATGATATGAGGTAATAGTGATTATGAGAGTATGGAACCAGTGGTAACACTTAAACCTAACTTAAGCCTAATTAACTAAACCCTGGCGACGGTTGGGATAGTTTTCCTTTCGGGAAGAATACCAAAGGTATCAGCCTGGAATCAAACCCGGAATCCCTAGGCTAGAAGCCAGATGCACTTACCACTACACCAGGGGGTCGGTTATCATCAATAATACAACTTAGCTATAAAGCTGAAATTTGGCTTGAATGTACCTTATGGGTTACTAATAAAAACTACGGAGTGAAAACATTTATAAAACATCCCCATTGGGGTTGAATTGGGGTTAAAATGACTCAGAGTATCCCAAAGATTTCTCCCATTTCATCTAGCTGGAAATCTGAAATTAGTCACACATGTACACTCAATTTTTTCTGAACGGTAGCAATATTATTTGGCGTGTTAAGTTGGGACGTACCGAAAACGATAAAGGTAACTCTACTTTTTACCTTTCAGTCCAAGTGGAGTATAATCTATGATTATGTATTAAAAAAATACGATATGAAAAGATTCCTAATGCAATCCTGAGTGCATGCTTCTTTAGTTTGTTCAGTGTTTTGACCTGTTCAAAGAACGGGTATTCTATCTGATTATAAAATGTGTATGTAGTTTTTAATAAAATGTATTCCAAATATCAAACAATTTTTTACAGTAAAAAAAGGTATTGATGCAATGTACTCACGTGTATCGTGCACCCCCTCAAGACCACACCTTCAAGGTCACGTCTGCGGACGTACATTGTCTTGGTCGCCCCTACCACCCTGTCCTTCCCGTTAACCCAAGTCCCGAAATGTTCCTCTCTCAAGGAGGAGCTGCCCGACACCCTGTACACTTCCGTGATTTCCACCCTGAGGCCACCCGAGGGAGAGGACTTCGCCACCAAGAAGTTGCTGTTGAAAGGGATGTTGACTCCTTCCAGGAACAGCGACGAGGACTCGCCGGTGTTGAGGAAAAGTAGCCAGACGAAGTCCACCATCCGGGGGTGGTTTGACCACTGGAAGGTAAGAGGTACATGTTTGTTCAGGAAAGTTGTGTCTGACAAGGGTTGAAACAAGCACCCCACAAAGTACCTTTGGGGTTGATCACAAGGCTCGTGACTCTTGGTCAGATTAATGGATAGTGCGATAAATACAGAAATACTTTTAGATAAAAAAATGACACATGGACTCGCGACTCAAACACAAGTATTTTGACTTAGTACGCTAATGCTATAACCACTGAGCTATCCAGATGTCGTCCAATGACCAAGGTAATTCTTCACTCATATTTTTAAAGCATGATATATGGATGCTTTGCTAATAAATTCATTAAAATACAGAGAAAGCTTTGAGAATATACTTAAAATTTAAAAAATACAAGTCTCCCATTGGCTCAAATTTAAACTATATAGCGAATGGCAGGAAGATTGGGAGCATTGAGATGAAGGCCAGCCAAGATTCTAAATGTGAATGGGCAGGTGTTTAGATTTAATCTTGTGTGTTACTCTGGCTCAAATTTTGGTTTAATATCAATCAATTTATGATGAAAACCAAATTACAGTATATCTGCTATTGATTCAATAAATATTTTAAAACGCGTGTAGCAGGTTAGGAACAGGAAGGGACTCGTTGATTCAGATAGAAGAGGCCCTCGGTACGCGCATACGCAATGAATTGATAGGAGACGACGGATTTATTTGTTACCTGAGATATAATTCTGTGAACGTTCTGTTGGTCTGACAGCAGAACATTAAGTGCCCTTCTTCCAGTAAGGAACCTCTGGGTGAAGGTGGATAGGTACTCTGGCGTCATGACTACTGACGCCACCATCACGCCTCGATCCGAGAGTCTGCGGCATACTTCTACCACCTCGCTGACGGTGACGTCTGCTCCGTCTGACGGCACAAAGAATAGGTTTACTCGAGTTCTGCTGCCAGCGCTCTACGTGACACAGTAACAGGTTGATGGTCGAGATGTCTAGGGTGTTATACACATATTTGACTGCACTGAATACCATCTCTGAAGGAACTGTATGGTTACTATTAGGAAACAGAGTTGTAATTCTCTTGTTTTCATGTTAAATATAAGACAAATTTTGTAACATTGGTTCGTCGATGTTGCCAGTATCTCCAACTTACTCCTGCACACCACCTTCCTTCATAGCTGAATAGAGGAGATTTGGCAAAAGCTAACTGAGAGAGATAAGATAAATCTTTTCTTCACTAGACCTGAAGTTCCGTCAGAGGTGATATCTTAGACGAGGGTGTTGTAGTCTTGAATCCAGTTTGGAGGCATTAAGAATGATTTTACTAGAATTTTTCCACATCCATGATAGCACAAACTTATGTGGATATATTGGACTCAAAGCCCGAAAACAGCCAATGGATAGATTTTTTTGCTCAATCCTAGGATTGGACGTTTTAAAATGACCAAGGCCCAAAGTTACATTCAATTTATGGCTTCAGCCGTCTCCAAACAACCAAACTTGGGACTGTGCAGTTACTAAACGACCAATCCTAGATATAAAATTTTGAAATAACATTATTTTTAGTTCGTTTTTCTACCAGACTGAGCAGGTAGCGCGCGCCCAATTTTGAGCATCCACAGGGCATCAATAGGGCAAGTGGATCTCATTAGTATGCAAACAGAACAAGACAGAGATAACAAATTTATTTTCAACTATCAAGACCACATGATCTAATTTGTTTTTTGAAGCCTAAACTAACCTAACCTTACCTAATCTAACGACTATATTTTCAACTTTGGTCGTTTAGTAATTGCTGTTTGGAGATGGCCAAAGCCCAAAATTGAATTTAACTTCAGGCTTTGGTCATTTTAAAAAGTTCAATCCTAAGATTGAGTAAAAAAATTCGTCCATTGGCTGTTTTTGGGTTTTGCGTCCAACAGACGCAACCTTAAACCTAACCAGCCCCTTAGTGTAGGGGTCAATGCACCTGACTACGAACCTAGGGTTCCCGAGTTCAATTCTCTGGTGCTATCGTTAATCTTTTGAACACAAGGCTATTGCTGGATACGCTATACAAACTAACTTAGCCTAGGGTTTTGCGTCACACAGACGCAACCTTAAACCTAACCAGCCCCTTAGTGTAGGGGTCAATGCACCTGACTACGAACCTAGGGTTCCCGAGTTCAATTCTCTGGTGCTATCGTTAATCTTTTGAACACAAGGCTATTGCTGGATACGCTATACAAACTAACTTAGCCTAGGACAGCCCCCCAAAGTACAAGATTGACAACACTTTCACTATGCTTTGTCCTAGGACGCAGACAAACATGAACCTCGCAGGATGTAGCCAAGGTACACTACACATGTAAAGTCACCTCTGAGCCTGTAGTTAGCCTCCTGAGCCTGTAGTCAGCCTCTTGAGACTTTAGTCAACCTCCTGAACCAGTAGTGAACCTTATAAGCCAGTCAGCCCCGTTGGGGGAGAGAGATACAGGCCCCTATGTTACCCACTCACTCAATCGTTGAGGTGGTGCCGGGGTCTGGAAGATGACCACGTTGTGAGTGTAGAAGTACCTCTGGACTGCGTCTATTGTCCCCACCATCCTGTCCTGGCGAGTCACAGTCTGGGACACTTCTGTCCCCGCAGTGAAACAGGACACTATCTGCAGGAACACGGCGCAGAGAACGTTTCCTCTCTTCATGTCAATATGTAGTCCAGGGGAGCAGGACTAGGAGGAGGTTGCGAGGTGTGAAGGTGTCGACGCAGGTCAACCCTAACGCAGCATGTTACATTCCCGTGCTGTGTCGTCCATCAAAGTAGATTAGCTAAGGTCCGATTTTCATAAAAAGGGTATTTTAGAAAATAATAATACATATTTTGATGTTACATTGACAATATTTTTACTATATTACTATATATTTATTTTAGCACCGTGCCTTGCTAGCCGTTTGGGCTATATGATTATTTACTAATTACTCTTATGGTTTTAGAGATTAGGAAGGTTATATTTAAAAGAAGTGTACCCAAATTTGAGGGGAGTACTATTTTGAAAAAACCACCCTCAGTACACTCGACCAAGATTCGAACCTCGATCTCCCCGTCATTCGGTAGTCTAGTCTTCTGGGAGAGTAGCGCGTTAGACCATGCAGTCACCGAAGCAGGTTTTATTATTATTGTTATTTTACAAGTAGTGACAATAACCATCAAAAGCGACAAATGCAGACCACATAACTTGACATATGAATACGTGAAAGTAGATCTATTAACATCTTTAGACCAGCTTCGGTGGCTGTATGGTCTAAAGTGCTAATCTACCAGTAGACCTAGACTCTCGAATTACGTGGAGGTCCAAGGTTCGAATCTCGGTCAGGTGTACCGAGGGTGGTTTTCCACAAAAATATTTTTCCACGCGAATTCGGGTACACTTACTATAAATATAACCTTCTTAATCCCTAAAACCGTTAGCGTAGTGAGTACATAAGTGGACGGATAGTAAGACGTGGTGCTAAAAACAAAATTTCTCTAATAATTGTCAGATATTTTTCTTCCTATGAAAATTCGACTGTAAATAATATCCTCTCGATAGTACCAGTTGAGTCGATCAACTTGTTCTTGTACTTGTGAAATTGAGAGCAATCGCATTGCACTTTTTAAAAACTAGGTTTCTCTTCTACTAAATATTTGAACACTGGACACTGAGAATATATAAATGGTCGTAGTTCGAACCCTTGTTACCACGTTTAAGTACTCATTACAGTTATCAGCTTTATGAAATAAGGATAGTAAAGTTAGGATTTTAAATTAAATATACCCTCATTTTCGTGTGAAGCTGTATTAGCAAGCTATTTATGGAGAAAAAAAAGTATACCCAGCTGGGATTAGCACCCTGAACTCCCGGTGACCGACAGTCTATGGCAATCGTCTAAACGGGTCATGGTGTGCACAAAATAAATATTTACAACTGGACCAACGTTGCCATTTCATGTGGGGGGTAGGGAGGAAGGGAATGCGTGTGGTAAAATCCGTATTTTCACAGTTTTTATATTAAAAAACTTTTTGATGTAATTAGATAAAAGTTTGCTCTAGTATACACTAACTATCTGGTCATAAGGAAAATGAAGGCAAATTACCACCAGAACGTTAGCTTGCCATCCAATCCCTAACCTGACGCACAAACTCCTTCAAATACATCCACGCATTAACCTCCCATCTTCGTCTTGGCCTACCAAGAGGTGTATCTTCAGGTTTCCCAACTAAAATGTTGTGTGCACGCCTAATCATCATCCATACACACCACATGACCACCCCACATCATCCTGTGGATCTTAGTTATCCTTAATAATATGTTTAGGGATGCGCACAAATCATTAAGTTTTTTGATATTCAACTTTCTCCATTATCTTGTTTGTTAATCCCTTCTATGCCCAAATATCTTTCTAGGGACTTTGTTCCTTTGTTCAGTAGATGCGTTAATTTAGTTTTCTACGCTTGGTAATATCAAAAGGTCTTGAATATTTTTCATGAACACAATAGTAATATTATAAGATAAATATTTATCTTCCTTTGAAAAGTTTATGTTATATTCAGCGATGCTCAGAAATCATGAGAGATATTCAAGAACTGATGAAATTATCAGGTGTAGAAAATTAAACTAAACATATATACTCTCTATTTATCTCTCCCTATTTATTTTTACTAAAAAAATATTTTTATTATTTTTTAAATGGCAAAAATACGGACCTTATCTCGCCTTTCTTTCCACCCCCGCCTTAACGCCGAACCATCAAAACATAATCCATTGCAATCTTCATCCGAAGTTGACGAACAAACAAGAAGATTCGACTTACCGTATCCTGATTTTGTAACAGACTGACATAAGAAAGAGGAGGTTAGTTCTAGCAAAAAAAGAAATGCCAAAACTTGAATGCTTGACGGAGATGCGCAGCAGAGACTGCGCGGTGGACTAGTGCCTGTGTATGTGTGCTTCCCACTCACATCATTAAGGAACACACAATCTGATCGCGGCCGAATGATAGCACTGATAAGAAATGGGTGTGAAAGGGGAGTAGCGGGAGGGAAAGTATAACCCTGAGTCGATCGTTCAATACGTTATTAGAGGTCTCTTTGTACTCCGGGGTAGAACAAACACCGGACTCTGGGGAGTGGGGCGCTCCGGTAAATACAATTAACGTGTATCTTGTGTTATTCAGCCTACGGTCTTGCCGTAATTGAATCGCATTAACCTTCCAGAGTACAACTAGTTATAGTCACAAGCATAGCTGCGTTTATTCCACTAATAGAAGCTTTGGTGACAGAACCGAACCAATTTAAATATTTAATTAGGATAATGAGGGTGCATTTTGGTGAACCGGAGGAAAAGCACTGTCGGGAAAGATTATATCGTGGTCAAGGGCCCTAAGGCATTAGTCTGACAAAATATTCTAGGGATTCACTGTTCGAACACTGGCTAGATATGTTCTCCAAGAGAAGTGTTACTAAGCGAGCTCCTGTCGTAATCAAGAGCACCAGCTAACACTAACAAATGATTGCACTTACCATGTGATGTTGAGACAATAAGGCTGAGAGGGGATCTAACACAGGTATATTGTCAGGTGGTTTTAGTGTTGAGCAGCCAGGGAGGTAGACACTAATATAGGTCAATTGTAAGGTAGTTCTAGTGTTGAGCAGCCAGGGAGGTAGACACTAATATAGGTCAATTGTAAGGTATTTCTACTTTTGAGTAGCCAGGGAGGTAGACACTAATATATGTCAATTGTAAGGTAGTTCTAGTGTTGAGCAGCCAGGGAGGTAGACACTAATATAGATCAATTGTAAGGTAGTTCTACTTTTGAGCAGCTAGTAAGGTAGACACTAATATAGGTAAATTGTAAGGTAGTTTTAGTATTGAGCAGCCAGGGAGGTAGACACAAATATAGGTCAATTGTAAGGTATTTCTACCTTTAGCAGCCAGGGAGGTAGACACTAATATAGGTCAATTGTAAGGTAGTTCTACTTTTGAGCAGCCAGGGAGGTAGTACACTAATATAGGTCAATTGTAAGGTAGTTCTACTTTTGAGCAGCCAGGGAGGTAGACACTAATATAGATCAATTGTAAGGTAGTTTTACTTTTGAGCAGCCAGTAAGGTAGACACTAATATAGGTAAATTGTAAGGTAGTTTTAGTATTGAACAGCCAGGGAGGTAGACACAAATATAGGTCAATTGTAAGGTATTTCTACCTTTGAGCAGCCAGGGAGGTAGACACTAATATAGGTCAATTGTAAGGTATTTCTACCTTTGAGCAGCCAGGGAGGTAGACACTAATATAGGTCAATTGTAAGGTATTTCTACTTTTGAGCAGCCAGGGAGGTAGACACTAAATAGGTCAATTGTAAGGTAGTTCTACTTTTGAGCAGCCAGGGAGGTAGACACTAATATAGGTCAATTGTAAGGTAGTTCTACTTTTGAGCAGCCAGGGAGGTAGACACAAATATAGGTCAATTGTAAGGTAGTTCTACTTTTGAGCAGCCAGGGAGGTAGACACTAATATAGGTCAGTTGTAAGGTAGTTCTACTTTTGAGCAGCCAGGGAGGTAGACACTAACACAGGTCAAGTGTATGGTAGTTCTACTGTTGAACAGCCAGGGAGGTAGACACTAATATATGTCAAGTGTAAGGTAGTTCTACTGTTGAACAGCCAGGGAGGTAGACACTAACACAGGTCAAGTGTATGGTAGTTCTACTGTTGAACAGCCAGGGAGGTAGACACTAACACAGGTCAAGTGTAAGGTAGTTCTACTGTTGAACAGCCAGGGAGGTAGACACTAACACAGGTCAATTGTAAGGTAGTTCTAATTTTGAGCAACCAGGGAGGTAGACACTAATATAGGTCAATTGTAAGGTAGTTCTAGTGTGGAGCAGCCAGGGAGGTAGACACTAATATAGGTCAATTGTAAGGTAGTTCTAATTTTGAGCAACCAGGGAGGTAGACACTAATATAGGTCAATTGTAAGGTAGTTCTAGTGTGGCGCAGCCAGGGAGGTAGACACTAATATAGGTCAATTGTAGGGTAGTTCTACTGTTGAACAGTCTGGGGCTTGGCAATATTTACCCAAGTGGCTGTCTTATAAAACATATGTTATTCTAGTATCGATCCCCGGTCCACGCCCAACGAGTCTCGCTCCAAACTTTCCCACAGGTAATTGGTTCATGAGTAAAACACACGTTTACCTGACAGCCGGTCGTTATTGTGCCTGTTTTATGTTTACATAGGGAGAATTAACACACTCTCTACCTTGCCAAACATAGAGTGCGTCCTGCCATTAGTCGTGAATAATACATATGAACAACAGTGGTTGTACTACTGGATTACTTGGATTAGTTCCAATTATTTAATTTGATCAAAAAGGGGATTATAGTGATCATTTTCTTGGCATTGATAAATTCCTGCCATTTACAAATAACTGAATACGTAACCAACAATGTGAAGGTATGGGGGAAGGTAGGAAAAGTCGCACAACACACGCTTTCCAAGACAACTTTTGTAGCTCAAACTCCATAAAGACCCCAACCTAGCCTGGCCTAACCTAACCAACCCAATACTATTTTTATCACTTTATAAATTTGACAGAGACCTCTTTTTTTAAAAACATAATCCAATGAGAATTATAAAGGTCTCATGATCTAACAGATGATAGCACTAATTCAATTTGTACTAAAATGTTAATTTCCTCTTGTTTCCCACTTAACCTTCAATTGAATTGGACTTGCGAATTGTGCCACTTGACATTTAGATTAAAAAAAAAAGCAGAAATCATGAATATATTGCTTAAAGACTTTGATTACTCGATGAATTCGAAACCATTTTGCGATGCGGGCTGCATCTTAACTTGACGTACTTAAGTACTTTAGACACTATCACACTTAGACACCAATCACAATGTACGAAATAGAAATACATGGAATAAAAGGATTAGTTCAACCTACGAGGTATTTTCTTTATTTGCTGGTATAACTAGCCCTCTTCCGCTGACGAGTATAGGAACCCATTCTAATATTTGCACCCTGATATCATTAACTTACATCTCAAAATCTACTTTTTTTTTTGTTTCCACTCCAGAGAGACCATTTCTAATATAGACGGTTTTTATTCTGCTTCCTGGCATGAATATTATTGTTATTGTTATTAGCACCTCGTCTTACTACCCGTTCGGGTTGCACGGACTTACGCTAATGTGTAAATGGTAGGGTGATTGTGAGATGAAATGGAGGACCTACAGTTTAACGTGGGATCCGAACCACGGTGGAGGGCTGGCATTCCTACACATTCACAAGTTGTGATTAATACACGTCTTGTCAGAGGTGAAGGAATGGTTTGGCAGTCAGATAAATCTGTGCCAGGACCGAGGATTGAACCTCATACTAATATTATTATCGACCATTTACGATTTATAAGAAATGCGTTTAGAAAAAAAAAACTACTTTAAGATAAAAAAAAATATGTTGTGAGAATCTAAGATTATATTTAGAATTATTTAAGATTATGTTGTGGGTGTTTCAATGTTTTATCTATTAAAACTCACCGAATAAAACTTAAATAGAAATGAACTCCGCCCTACCAAGTAAAAAGCTAGGAATCTGTAATCCGACACCCAGAGCTCTATCAGGACAGCGTCAATCACAGGCAATTACAATAGTTGACATATCTTAGGCAATAGGTGTATAATCAGGTAAATAAATTACAATAATTCATAACACCGTGATCATTTTCATTAACAACTTAATAAATCAGCTTTTTTTTATTATTTTGTAACAACTTTAAGCTACAAATTATGTAATACATATAAATTAATTTATCCTCCTTAAACTATACGAGGCGTTATTTGGCCATAATATTGAGGAAAGAATGACTTACAATATTACACCACCAAACAAATACATGGAATATTATCTTAACTTAATTATTACTTGTTATCAAAGAAAGGGTTGGGAGCAGGATACAGGCATGCGAGATGACATTTCTGAGGAGTAGACTGGGAGTGAGGGTGAGGAATGAGAGGGTGATAAAGAGAGTGAAGGAGGAACCCCTGCAGGATAGGATAGAGAAGGTGAGATTGAGGTGGTACGGACATGGGAAGAGGATGGAAGAGGGGAGGATTCCGAGGAGGTAGGGTGGAGGATTGTGGAGAGGGGAGGAGTGGAGGAGGGAAGGTGCGATTGAGGTGATGTGGACATGAGAAGAGGATGGAAGAGAGGAGGATTCCGAGGAGGGAGTGTGGAGGATTGAGGAGAGGGGAGGAGTGGAGGAGGGAAGGTGCGATTGAGGTGATGCGGACATGAGAAGAGGATGGAAGAGAGGAGGATTCCTAGGAGGGAGTGTGGAGGATTGAGGAGAGGGGAGGATTGGAGGAGGGAAGGTGAGATTGAGGTGATGTGGACATGAGAAGAGGATGGAAGAGAGGAGGATTCCGAGGAGGATGTTCGAAACGGAGGTGGTGGACAGGAGGCCTAGAGGAAGACCCAGGGACAGGATGGATAGGAGGGGGGAAGGTGGTGGGAGGACAGAAGTAATTGTAGAGGGTTCGAGAAAGACCCGGCCAGTGGCAGGAAACTGTATGTGATGATGATGATGATGATGAACACAGTCCACTACTAATATAAATTACAGCTTTTGTGTTTTTTTAGTCTTTAGAAATAATGTGATTTGAATGCACAAATTAGTTTCCATAAACAAATTGGATTGTTGTTTCTTGGGTGACAATGTTTTCCTTTGATAACACAGACTTTTGTCTCAGATTGTGTAAGAATTTTTAGAACTTTATAATCCAATTATTTATACAATTTAATGCTTAGTCCCTTTTTTTTGTTGAGGTTCCTACGCAGGTAATTTGTTAGGAAGAGCCTTCCAGAAATTTGATATTAAATTTATATCGATCAACATTGGTAGCATTCATATAACTAGTGTTAATGTTGTGGGTATATATTCCATTTATCCAAAGTGACAACTGAAGACCAGTTGACTTGACTTTGAATACATGAAAACAGCCCGAGAGTGACAAAAGTTTAGTGTGTCCCAAGTTGACAACGGTGCGGTTCACTGCTTGGGTCTAGGTGGCAGGGGTTTGGGGTACACCCATGGATCAGGGGCGTACGGTGGCCTCATGGGGGGCTTCGTCACTGAGATCTGTGGGGCGGGGGCCCCGGAAACTAGCAGTAGGGCACCGCACAGTAGCGCCAGCAGCGCCGCGAAGACATTACGCACCATCTGCAGGGAAATACAAGAATTAGCTCTTGGATCCTCACTAGTTATAGTTCCAGGCCCTGAACACACATAACACGTGTGAGCTGCTACCCAGAACATGTCCAAACTGTTTTTTTAAAAAAGCTCTAAAATTAATAATAATAATAAAAAAAAACATTATTTTTAACACAGATGTGATTAGAAAAAAAAGTTCATTCATGGCAAGAGGATTTTGTATTTTGACTTTATGTTTATATTTTCTATTGACTCCTCTGAGAGAGTAGTATTGTGATCGTAAAAAAGTCCAACTCAAGATTTTGATAAATGTCGATGTTTTATGACCCCCTAAAACCAAATAAGTGGTTTTAGCGATCACATATGTCTGCCCATCTCTAACGAGGAGTTTTTAAAATTAAATGTCCAACCCTAAAATTAAGGGTAGTTTACTGAAGAGAAAAAAGGGAGAAAAAAATATTTTCTCAAAATCCGATCTAACCATTTTGATTAAATATTGTATCCAGGCACTGTTTAATATTAGAAACAAAATGGCAGTTATCATGTTCACATGGAAATGATTTAAAGGGTACTTGACATCAGCAGAAATTTTCAATTTTTCTTATATTTCCGCAAATATTTGAGATATTAAATAACTTATTATTGTAAAGTTGTAGTAATATTCTAAATTAAAATCTCTTATGTCCTGATGGGTAAATGATATAATTTTGGTAACGATCCATTCATCCGTTCAAAGATTCAGTCTTTACATTAATTCTGTCGGAACTAAGTACCGAGGTTTAATTCAATAATGGTCGACCATCACAGCAGTCTAATAACTTAATGAGAAATTAGCTTTAATCTTATTAAAATAATTCATACGCTTCGACTTGCATTCATGTAGGAGCAAAAAGTTATCAAAATGAATACTTAGTAAAAAAAATAATCCTCACTGGGATTAAACGTATGGAAGATACATAAATTAAACAGGTGCTGATTCAGGAAGGGTTAAGGGGACAGTTGACCCCCCCTGTGAAAGTTAGAAAATTAATACAAAAAACAAAATGAAAGTTCAAACTTTAGCGAGAAAATACAACAGAGATAGATTATATATATTTTTTCTTTTTACGTGAAGACACCTATTAAGCCGGGTCCACTATCTTTTTACGTGCAGACACCTCTTAAGCCGGGTTCATACGTGCGTTATTCATCCACGTTTATTCAATTCTTGATATGACTCACGCAAGTGTAGAACAAATATTCGTTTTCATGTACGAATATTTGTCATGCATAGCGAGTAGCAAACATTGGTCCGCATAGAGACGGTAGACTAGCACACATCAAAGAAGACTAATAATAGCCTGAGAGCAGTTCATCCACAAATACAGAATATAGAGTATGTGTGGACAGCAGAAGCGGCGGAACTGTGAGTGACTCTGACACCCTGGATATAATTTGCCCCTATTTGGAATAAATTCCCTTCTAGGTATATTTCAAATCCTCTAATATTATTTAATATGAAGCTGAAATATGGCCTTAAATCAAACTCCAAATGACTTCTAGATGCATTCTAGTGTCAAAAATATGCATGAGAAGACCGCTTCAAATAACTACTAGACCAGAGGCATCTAACTGGCAGAAAAAGTCAGCGGAGGAAAGTTCTAAATAGCTTCCAAGGTCATCCAAATTTCAAAAATGTCTAGGGGAGGACAATTCCAAATAGCTTCTAGACGCATGTCATTTTGAAGAATATTCAGTTAAGGACCACACCAAATAGCCTAGTTTCTGAAATAATTCTATTTTCAAAATTTTGTCGGTGGAACCTTCAAATATTACATACATACATACATACATACGTACGTACATACATACATAACTAATCACGCCGTTCCCTTACGGGGTAGGCAAGAAACTGTACATATAGCTAAAAAAACTCCAAACTTAATCCATCCTTTCTAACTTTCTCCACACTTCCCTAACCTTGCATACTCCCTTTCCTTCAACAACATCCATACACCGAGTCATACATGCTCTTTTATTCTTAAAACTCTTTATATTTCTCTTTTTCACACATTCATCTACAACATTTAGCCACGTCTAACATGGCCTACCCCTTCCTTTTGATCCACACACTCTACCTTCATATATTTGCTTCATCACTCGAAGATAGATAGTTATTATATTATTTCTGCGTACAACCCGAACGGGTAGTAAAACGTGGTGCGAATAGTAATAATAATAATAATAATAATAATAATAATAATAATAAAAATAGTTACTCAATAAATAAAATTAACCTAGGACAGTAACACGTAGCACCAAGCACCAAGCACCCAACACAATCAGCAGGGCTGAATATCTAACTAAACCGATATAATCATTCACTGATACCCCATCCTGGGATGGAACCAGGGTTCCTCTGCAGCTGTCACCTCTCAGATATAAACTCACCACCACCTGCTTCAGTGGCCGCATGGTCTCAGGCGTCACTCCTGTAATAGAACTGGACCTGACTATGATGGAGAGATGGGGGCTCAAATCCCGATCGAGTGTACTGAGCATGGTTTTTCTTGAATGGTTTGATACTCTTTCTCCACGAAATTGTGGGTACACTTCCTCTAAATTCAACTCTACTCATCCTCAACCCATTAGCATAATTTGTGCATATGCATATAACATGAACATGTAGTAAGACTTGGTTCTAAAAAAAAAATCAACTCACCATTGTAGAACCGCTGTAAACAATCTTTCGAGTGGTTCCTAAAGCGAATGACCCGCAGTGTCTGTTGACAAACGACTCTCGTCGTGCGTATATATGCGCGTTGTGGATGTGTGAGCGAGTGATATGTGCCAGTGAAAGTCACGACTTCACCTCCAAATCACATGGTTCTGGGAAAACACTCGCTCTCGACCATTGTCGTGTGCTTTTGAGTCAAGTACTTCTTGTTAAGGCGACTGGAAGGCGGTTTGGCGCCGTTAAGGAGGTAGCCGCATGGTCTAAGACGTCACTCTCGCAATAGACTGGAATGCCGATGAAGGGGAGACCGTGGTACGAATCCCGATCGGGTGTTTTATCCTAAATGTATTTGCCCTCCCCTTCCACGTAAACGTGATTACCTTCCTAAACCCTAAAAGCGTTAGTGTAATTATTTTATATGGGTATAACCCGAAAGGGTAGTAAGACGTGGTTCTAAGAATTAAAACTCTGCCCTACTTTACCCCAGTTCTTCTCACACAGGAAAGTAGGGAAATTATACTGTGAAGTAGCTGGAAGTTTGAATATTTTGATTGTAAATATGTAATTAACCACAAAACATCATGTCTTCAGGGCAAACTCAGCCAGTTCTAAGGTCTAAACCAATCTACTATTAGAAAAAAGAAAGATGTACTACATTATATTGCCACAAGTACATTCCACTTTCAGGAAAGGAACTGTTTAATATATTATAGTGATGGCCATCAATAACTTTCGTGCCTTACCACCCGTTCGGGCTATACGTATATGAAGTAAGGTTTCAGGGATGATAAAGGCTGAATTTAGAGGAGGTGTACCTGAACTTGCATGGAGGAAAAGTGGAAAATCATTTGGAAAAAAAACTCCTCAGTACACCAGACAAAGATTCGATCCCCGATCTCCACGTCACAATCCAGTCTATTACGAGAGTAACTTTAGAGCATTCGACCACCAAAGTGGGTAATTGATCATAAATTTCCATTTTAATAGCTTCTGAAATTTCATCCAGATCTGCGGGAAATTGCTGGTTTCGTTCTCAATCGCCTTAAAAGCGTCCCCCCCACAACCCGGACTGGTGCACCAACCTTGCAGCAGGAGTTTTATAGTCACCTTGAAGAAGATGTGTGACAGTGTCGTGTGGATATTATCTTAAGGTGTCCGGGATGTATTTATGACCGGAAAAGACGTGCGGACTTTATCAAGAGATGAGCGAATGACTTATGGCGGCCGGCCGACAAGGTCAGCGAGAAAGTATCAATCGTCGTCAGGCCACACGACTTAAAATACAACGATCTGTGTCGTTTACTGGAAATACTTCTCTGGTCTGTTTGAGCTTATACTCCCTTTTGCCCCTAACCTATAACCTCCCTTTATCATGTCAATAAGAAAAAGGGGAAAGAAAAACTATGAAACTTGTTATCTGAAGGTAAAGAGGAAGCTCGTTACTAGTTCTATCAACAAGTCAGTGTATTTGTTAGAGGAAGGCTAAATCTAGAGCCCTTTTTCATCAAGTCTGGGCTCAAAGCTCCGGGAATATGATTGAAAAGTCGTTGAAAATAAGCTAATGTTACATTTTCACAGATTTATTTATATATTAATAAAACTCAAAATATAGGGGTTGTTAAGAAAAGAAAGCCCTGTTGAAATCTTTAGACTTTATTCTAGCATGAACCATATTTTTAAATAACGCATCGTATAGTAAAATATTGCGTTAGGGTTGAAAGTCCGGGTGGCAATTTCTCGCTCGCCGAGGCGGCCCCCTTAAGGTAATTTGACAGTTACTGCACAATTTTAACTTTAATTTTAATTTTAGTGTATAAGCTAGGACCATAGTGTAATCAGACAAGGTAAGACTGCTACCTTGCTTGGTTCCACTATAGTGTATAAGATAGGACCATAGTGTATTCAGTGAAGGTAAGACTGCTATCTTGCTTGGTTCCACTATGGTGTAGTTTATAAGATAGGATCATAGTGTAATCAGTCAAGGTAAGACTGCTACCTTTCAGGGTGAATAGAGGTTACCCAACATAACCTTACCATGGAAGCGGTCTGGATTAAAACATGGTAAAGTATGGGGCCTCCCTGACCACTAAGCTACAATGACGGCCTAGCTGACCTGAATGTTTGTTTGTCCAAAACGTTGTTCTGATAAATTATTCGTGGGAACTGAGACGATCTTGACCGGATTTTAAACGATTACAAAAAATTATTCTTTGAAATCGCTATCTTCCAAGTAAATGCTCCCATTAATTGCGAAGTTGTAGATATGCAAATATAATTTCGCAAACATAAACAAGTTTAGGTCAAGGATTGACAAATATATATTAGTCTAACGTCTCCAGATCCCTTCAGGCAACCCGCCTCTTTGGTTGATTTAGTGTCCCAGGTGCGCCAACCAAAATAAAAATAAATATTGACACATTTTGATTTGAATTATGTATTGCTTGATAACATTAGGATCATGCTCTGTTGTTTTGAGATAAAGTGCTCGCCTCAGGACCTGATACAGTCCGTGGGTTCTAAACCAGCCAAGATTGACTGATTTTTACTAAGCGATAAAAACCCGTAGCACAACTTCCTTCTGAGGGGAAGTAAAGCCGTCGGTCCCATGTCGATTGTGGGATGTAAAAGAACCCTGGAATTTATGTGAAAAAAAAGTTTAATAATTGACCGAGTGGAGCGAGGTCCTGTTTTAACTTAATCGTCATACATTTTGTCTGTCTTGCTGTCTGATTCGTGATTACTGCCAAACGTGTTGACCAATTTGAATTTCATATTGAGTTGAAATTTCAATTTTAAATCCAAGGTTAACTACAGGAGATATTAGGATTTTAGATCCAAGGAGAAATTACAGGAGATATTTTAATTTTAAATCCAAGGGGAAATTACAGGATATATTTTGATTTTAAATCCAAGGAGAAATTATAAGAGATATTTCAATTTTGAATCCAAGGAGAAATTACAGGAGATATTTTAAGTTTAAATACAAACTATAGTAGATAAATTATTTCAATTTTAAATCCAAGGAAAAATTACGGGAGATGTTTTTATTTTAAATTAAGGAGAAATTATAGGAGATATTTCAATTTTAAATCCAAGGAGAAATTAGAGGAGATTTTTTGTTTTAAAGCCAAGGAGAAATTAAAGGAGATATTTTAATTTTAAATCCAAAGAGAAATTATAGGGTGTATTTCAATTTTAAATCCAAGGAGAAATAATTACAGGAGATGTTTTGATTTTAATTCCAAAGCAAAATTAGAAGTGTTATTTCAACTTGAATTCCAAGGAAAAGATTAGAGATATTTCAACATGCAATCCAAACAGTAATCTTAAGACTCTAGTAGTGATAAGATTATGACATGATTAGACCCCAGATTATTCATTTAAATGGAATATAATATGTATTCATTTGTTTATAGGTGCTAAGAAATTTCAAATCTGCTTTTGATAAGCCTTTCACATGTAAAGCTTCCTCTACCACTCTGATCTGAGTAGGTCTACGAATTACGTTTCATTAAAATTCCATGACTTGGAAACATGTAGATAGCGAGTTTTACTGCTCACATTTGTTTGACAACAATAACAATCGAGTGACTGTTAGGTTAAACTGGCAACAAACGTGTTCCCCAGCTCTCTTTAGAGAGCCGTGGTCAACATGACGTTCAAACGATGCTTCCCAAATTGTGAAAACATTATGTTCTCGCCATGATCAGGGTCCAAGCGGGTCAATACGTGATGCGGCAACATCGCCGAATGGTATGTCAGAGCATACTGGAATGTTCGGGCATTCTGTTAGCAGCCATGTTGGTTTACGTCCTGCAGGGAGTGGGTAACTTCTGCTTGGCAGCCATCTTGTTCACGAGAATCACCGTCGCTTACATGATCGGTAAGATGTTGGGTCTGATCCTTTATCTGGTGCATCTCGAACACACGACTGTCATGGTGTGCTGATATTGTCAAGATTCGGGAAAACAAAGCAGCTCTTATGGATGCACAACCATAAAACTAGATATAGGCGATTGATAAAAAAAATATTTACCTGTAGTAGCTGATCAAGATAATGACCATTGATTGCGAAACTGGAAAAATGTTGGTGCAGTAAGTTCTTGTCAACGGCCAGTGTGTAACTTCAATCAGAACTCTGGCCCCCTTCATTATTGGTGGAGAACCGATTCATCTTTAAAAACGTTGTGTGCCTCAAGAAAATCACGTCATTCAATACGGAACTTTCATACCTTCCTGAAGATCTCACATTTCCTGACGTTAACGAAACAGCTCCAAACACGAGCTAATTTTATTTTTTAATTGGATGAATGCTTTGTTGAGAGGCTTTACTGGTATTGACAAGATGTTGACCTGTGTGTAGACAATAGGCTCTTGTTAATTTTAAAAGAAACCGTCACTGCTATCGATGAATTACCCTTTCACTTTTAATACATATTTATGTAATCCTGAGTGGCACGTACGTTATTTACTGAGCATAAAAGACTAAACCTTATTCATAGCTATTGGAATAGTAGAGCTAGTATTTAAACATAATTTACCTCTTTACTTACTCTATGGCATTAGGAACTCGAGAGTTAATTGCAGCACTTACAAAATTACGTCGCTTATATCTTGAGCTAGTTCTATCCAGTCCACCTCATACTCATTACATCCTATCTCTTTCAGGTCCATTCCAATGTTATCCTCCCATCTGCGTCTAGGTCTTCCCAATGGTCTCTTCCCATTGGGTTTGCCAGTCAGTATCTTGAACACGGTTCTAGATACTCCCATTCGCGCTGCATGTCCTGCCCACGGTAATCTGCGACACTTGAATATCCTAATAATGTATTGTGATGATTACAGTTAATGTAACTCATCATTATGTAACAACCTTCACTCCCAAGTAGCAGCATCCCTTTTTGTATCAAATATCTTCCTAAGCACCTTGTTTTCGAACAGACTAAATTTTTTTTTTAGCGTTAACTAAGCTAAGAGAACACGTTTCACACCTATAAAGAACAACCGGTAATATTATTGTTTTGTATATTCTGAGTTTTATATTTCTTGAAAGCAGTCGAGATATCAGCAGTTTACTGACCAAGTAATAACACGCATTTCCCAAATGTATTATTTTCCTAATTTCCAATCTAATAATGATATTGCTAGTTAAAATTGTTCCTAAATATTTAAACTCATTAACCCTGTCAAATGATATGTTGCTCAAATTAATCTCTAAATTATTGTCCCCAATCAGTGTTCTCTGTGTGATCATATAACTAGTATTTTCATCGTTCACTTCTAAACCTATTTCCTTACCAACCTCTTATAAAACTTCTACATTCCTTGCCATACCTTCCTTACCATTTCCCAGCAACGCTAAATAATCTGCTTATCCTAATAGTTGCAATGTACCATTTAATGTAATTCCTTCTATACTCTATTGCATTACCCTAATAGCATATTATAATGTTATATTAAAAAGTAATGGGGAAATGGGGAGAGCGCATCTCCATGTTTCATCTTAATATATATAATTCTTCTGTACGTGTGTATGTCACTGAACTCCTCCTAAACGGCTGGACCGATTTTGATGAAATTTTTTGTGTGTGTTTGAGTGGGTCCGTGGATGGTTTAGATTCACAATTGGACCCGGTAGGTGGCGCTGCAATCGGGTTCTAGGATTTTTTTATTTTTTAGGGATTTTTTTTTTAGATTTTTTGCATATCAGAACATGTAACCTCAAAATTTCACCCCCACCCCCACCACCACCCAATATTTATAATAATGACTTTAATATTAATAATTGACCGTTAAAAAAATCATAAGTTCATCAATAATTGACAGTTAAAATCTTTTGAAAAGTTCATGAATAATTGAACTTCTGAGAATAATTCATAATTATGTTTGTTTTTCGATACAGCTGATATTTGTGGAGTTGTGGACGAAATGCCAAAAATGAAAAGATGTTTTATTTTGTATGTTGTCTTGACAAACACTGAATTTGTATTATTTGTGTAGCTCACTAATTGAAGTTCATTGTGAATTTGTAATAGTGATGATCACATAGTATTTGTTTTATTATCAAAATCAATTATGCCACCCAAACTAAAAGTCAATATTCGGGCAGGACAACGTCTGTCGGGTCCGCTAGTCATAATATTTATTTCGAAAGTATCTTATAAGTGACATCCAATTCGTAATCTGTCACGCGCATCGGTCAAACATACCTCAATTAGCTTTACAAGTTTTTTGGAATCCCCAATTTAACTTAAAAGTATTAAAATTTGTTTCTTTTAAATGAATTATAGTCATTTTTAAAATCTATGTATAATTGATAAACCTCTAAGGTTAACAGTTAATAGTTATTTTAATGATTTCCATGAATTACAATGCTGTAGAATTATGTAAAATATTGTACACTCCGTTCCCCTGCAGCAGCAGTTCCCAACGTGGGGTATGTGCCAGGAAGTTTGGGGGGACGCGTAATTACTTCAACAATGGCGGAAAGAGATACATAATTATGCCAGCAGTGTGAGACAAAATATCAGTCAAATTTATTAAATTAACTCAACAATATGGCGAGGTACGGGGCTGGTTTTATTTTATATTTGATCGTGAGAAAATTATTTTAATTTCAAACACAAAAAATTATTATTATTAATTAATTAATTAATTAAATGTGTTGGGCACAATTCATGGAAATGGGCTGCAAAGGGGTACGCAAGCGATAAAAGGTTGAGAACCACTGCCCTACAGACTTCCTCACTGATTACACTATGATCCTATCTTAGAAGTTACACCATAGTGGAACCAAGCAAGGTAGCAGTCTTACCTTCACTGATTACACTATGATCCTATCTTAGAAGTTACACCATAGTGGAACCAGGCAAGGTAAGTTAATTATTACCTTTCAGGGTAATCGAAGGATACTTTCATGCGTGACATGTTATATCTTGTCATCTTTATCAGTTTATTTTAAAATATTGTGATAAATTGATAGGATATATTTGTAAAGTATGTCCTGTTTTCTCCTTAGGTACCACAAAAATAAGGCTTATATCCCTAATGCTATAATTAATATATTCTCACTAAAAATCTAAACACGTTAGATTGTTTACACACCTTTCAATAGTGTTATTGTGACTGACCAATTAGTAAACATTATTATCTCTATTAATATTTTATCTTATTATCATTGATATTTTTATGAGACAAAAGAAATAACCGAGAAGGGGATATTTTCTCAAAAATCAATCATTCTTGATTTTCATATTTTTACTAATTTTATCTGTTGTTTTATTTATTTTAAAAGTCTGCAACATCTGAATTTAGCTCCCAGTTTTGATCAATGACCGGATGTGAGAAACTGATTAAATATTCATATAGAAATATTAAGGCGTTGGTAAAATGAAGGTGGCAAATCATATTCAGTGTTTTTTTAAAATAAATATCAGCTCTTTTCTTTTATATAGAACAATTTTCCTCGAACTTGTTTGAGGAAAAAGGATATGAGCTTTCATTTCCGTGAGCATTTAACTCCGATCAATACGTTTTGAACACTGTACAACTGGGAAGTATGTTTTCAGGGGTAAAATAAGATAAGAGGCTTGCTCTTGACGTGTCTTAAATGATCAACATTGCATTTGTAAACACTGGAGGTTGCTGGGAAGTTGCTCATACAGTGTTTACTTAGTAAGATATGTTTGTGAGATAGGTCATATAATATTTTAAGTTTGATCTACATCACTTTATAGTCCAATAGTGGAAATATTTGTCAGTACTAATGTACCGTTGTCCAGGGGACAACTGAATGTACTAATAGTACATCCTTTCCATGTCCTGATGAGATGAGGTGATGGTGATAGTGAGTATGAGGGTGTGGAACCAGTGGAAACACTTAATCCTAAATTAAGCCTAACTAACCAAACCCAGGTGACCTATGTGATGATTCCCCTTTCGGGAAAAATACCAAAGGTACCAGCAGGAAATCGAACTCTGGACCTCTAGGCTCGTAGCCAGGTGCACTGGCCACTAAACCACGGGGTCGGTTTGTAAGCTAGGTGTGAAAGTAATTTTTAAAGTAACTAACAGTTTGATCCATTCTTCGCACGGGTACACCGCATCAAACCATACTACTTTGTACACGCCTGAAAAAAATATCTCTTAAAATTTAGTAAAATAATAGTTCTACTGTTTTTATATTAATGCTTCTATTTTAAGGCAGTAATTCTCATTTAGCCCATCATTCATTCAAAAGGTAATAAATGAACTATTTAACCTGATCCCAATATTTTTTATAGTACCTCATCCTACTACCCATTCGAGTTGTATGCCTATATACTAATTACCCTGATGGGTTGGGTTAGGGCGTATGAAGGTTTAACACAAACGTAGTGTACCCGCATTTGCTCGGAGAGAGTGGGAAACTCATTTAGGAAAAAACCTCAGTGCGCCCGACTGGGATCAAACCACGATCTCCTCGTGATTGTCAGTCTACTTCACTCTCCCCTCTACAATATTTCTACTAAAATATTGTTCCTACCCTAATGTATGAGAGGGGAACGATGCAAGATAGAGGAGGGGTAAAAGTCGCGAGCAATTCAAAGGCGTGAGGGATTATTTTTTCTTGTTCAGTGCACGAGATATAACGTCATCCGTTTTAAACTTCTCTTCTGGTAACAACACACATTTTAAAGATGATTATACAATTTATTGACAAATATCTTCTTCAGAAGTAATAGGTACCCCCTCCCAACGCAACTCTCTCCAGTCTAGTTGCAATCTCACCAGGAATATGTATTTTACAACCAGACAAACAAAGAGGATATAAAGTTCATTGACAACATCATCTTCTCCATCAGACAACTGTGGGTTGGAAAAATATATGCATTTATAATATTATCTATAATATTTATAAATATACTTATTGGAGACGAATGCCTTAAAATAACTCAAAATACCTAAAAAAAAAAATACTTAAAAATGACGCAAACTAAGAAATATAATCTAAAATTCCAAAATGACCAAAAATGTATCTATAAAAAAAATACATTTGTACAACCAGGGGATCATGAACAGACTTTATGTACTTATGAGCCTTGTCTGTGATAAACCAAAAAACATGACATGTCATCAAAATCTGGGCGCTGCTGATGAATGAATGAGTCAGCGATTTCATATTTATATAGGGCCTATTACTATTAAATTCTCCCGGTCAGTTTTCATTAGTTTACATATGTGAATTTAAATAAACCCTTTTCTACACAGCATATTACTCTCCTGGGATTCTCACATCTAATTATGTTAACTAGGTAGGGAGATGAAAGATAATATTTAGGGGAAATGTATTAGCATTTGTGTGGAGTGGAAGTGGGAAAGAATTTGGGAAGGGATAAAACACCCTCACTTCATTCGGCCGGGAATTAAACCCTAACCTTCATTAGAAAACAAGACTAGATGAGCTTGACGTCTAGTCTGCTTGTCCACCGATTGGACTGTTGAACTGGTATTGACATAAAACTAAAACAAGCTTATAACGAAACTTGGCAAGTACAACTTTCTGTTTGTTTGAAAAGGTCGTTTGACTGATCAGAACTTTGTGGCACACATATCGGTGGTCATGTGGTGTAAGGTGTCACCCTCCTGTTAGATTGAGGTGAAGAGGAAGTTGGGGTTTGAATCTCGGTCGGGTGCATCAAGGGTTTTTCTTCCTAAATTATTTCTAGTTCTCCCTACATGAAAATTCAGGTACTTTTCCTCCAATATTCTACATTAATCATCCCTACTCCTTTAGCGTATTTAGAGTGTGCGTAGAACCCGAACCTGTTGTGAGACATGTTGGAAAATAAATAACTAAATTGTATAATAAACATTAATATCTCAGTAGTTAGTATACCGCTACGTAAGGAAAAAATAATTATACACACAAATACTTAATTATATAACGTGTGAGATCAAATAAATATTCTTTTGGTCTTTACAGTGAGTATGAGGGATATGAGGGATATGAGGGAATAGTTGCCTACTGTCCAAGGGGCTAGAGGAAATGAAAGCTATCTTGCTGCTACCTGCTGGGTGTAACATGAACTGATAGAGAATAGTTTACTTTCCTCTAAGAGGTGGCAGCACAAATCCCTAATTAAATGAAGTCTCACTTCAGTCTCCGAATGTTCACTAATACTGGAAACGGAATATTGGTTTTTAAGTTGAATTTTTGACAGTCAGCGCGTAAAGGTATTATGAGCAGTTAGAAACTCTTAGTTAATATCCTCACCATTGTGTTAACATAGATAGGAAGCTTAGGAAACAAGGTTATTATCTATCTTTGTAATGGTGGATGTAGCTACCAGGGATATGAAAGAACCTGAACCTATTACAGGAATTAGACAACTAAAGTTGTGAGTGTAGGAATGACTCATTTCGTGAAATATATTTACAATTTTTATATTAAAACATGGTTTTGGTCAAAATAAATCAAATATTGCTACAGTACAAATAAATAGTTTAATTTTCTTCCCATGGTGATATTAACAGTTGTTGAATATTTATCAAGGGTGTCCTGGAATTTAATGACAACTTTTCCTCTTCATTTACAAAGTTTGTCATCTAATGCTGCTATGTTCATGACAGATATTCAACAACTCTTGATATCACCTTGGGAGTAAAATTAAACTCTACGTTTCTACTGGAGCAAATTTTTTTTTATTTTGGTCAAAAAATATGTTTTGCTATGAAAACTGGCCTTTTCATGTGTCTCCTACACTCCCATCTTGATGCACTGGAATTGTTGGGCAGAAATTCCTAAACGCCCTGGAATCAAGAGATTTATGACGTTCTTGGGTAGAGCTGCCCATCAGTGGGAGAACAAACAGGGAGGAGGAAAATACTAATTGCAATGCAATTTGTGTTGTGATCCCGCTATTAAATGATATCATTCGATTTACTAAGACCCATTCTAAGCTCCTTTACCAGATAACTTTCGTTTCTAATTTATTTCTCAGTTATCAACCAGATTATGTGGATTTCTTTGCTTTTAAAATAGGAAAATGTTGACTTTTAAAATATGTCTACAAGTATATATGTTATACATCAATTAATTCATGTAAACACCAAACTCGTGGACTGTTAAAGGTATTTATCGATATTTAACCTAAGTGCATCATCTGCCCTGGTAATATTCCAGGTACCAAAACTATATGTGTTGGTCCTGTTACCCCAATACACACATTTATAGGAAGGCTTGTTTTTTTTTTTTTTGTATCTCCGCGTCTTAGTACTGCCTGTCCGAACTACACGCATTTACTCACACTAATGAAGCTGTGGGTGTGAAAGCTGTAAGTCAAATAATAATCATAAAATATCGTACGTAGCCCAGTTTGTAGAAATATTAGCCGGTAATAATTTACCGTTGCCCAGAGGACACCCGAATGTATTAATAGTACATCCTTTCTTTGGAGGCTCTTCCCATGTCGTGATGAGATGAGGTGATGGTGATATTATGATAGTATGAGGGTGATAGTGAGTATAAGGGTGTGGAACCAGTGTAAACACTTAAACCTAACTTAAACCCCGACTTCCAAGTCACCGGCAAACCAGTATATATGAGCTTGAAATGTAGGTAGGTGTGGATTGTATTTATAGGTCGCTGCTCTAGGTTAAGTTAGTTTGTGATCATGTGATACTCTAAACCGTGTTTAAAAAAGTTCGTTATCCAATAGCTATCTACAGAGTGTATAGCAAGCATCCGAAACAATCGCGCTTTGTGATGACGTCTCCAGACGGGACTCGAACCCGAGTACTGGCTCATGGTCACTCTTAGCCTCGGCAGAGCCTGCTCTGAATCTGTTTCCCTGGGCGTAGGTGGACTTTCTTAATAAGTAGCCTCTCTACAGTTGTTCTCTCGGTCACACACGTGACTTGACAGTTGAAGGTCAGCGCCCCTGGCGGGTGAGAGGGGTAACGGTGCTAGGGCTTTCTCCGGGGTTCATTGTTGCTTTCAACAATGGTCTCCAGCGAGGCTGAGCTTGGAGGCCCTCAGAGCGATCATTGTTAAAGTGCTATTGTCATTCATTGGCAATTTCAGGCTAAGAAGACGCGTCAACAACACAGTAAAATACGCAGATGATATAGTATTATTTATTACTAGTTGTTCTGTCTTACGACAGGTCCATTCATTTTGTCAGTGAACTTAGATCATAAGTGCGCCCTGTACTCCCCCTCCTACTTCAGCTCCCAGAATTTTATTTCCTTTGAGTCCCCCCATATTTTAATCCTCCTCCTTCCTAAGCTCCTCAAAATGCAGCATTTCATCATTTTCTTCTTCAGTTACAAACTCAGTTCTAGCATTGTTGGACATAAACGAAGAAGAGTTGCAGAAAATTATGGAACAGCTGGTGGAGATAGGGTGAAGATATGGCATGAAGATAAACATTGAAAAGTCAAAAGTGATGGCAATTTCAAAAAATGAATAGCCGCTGAAAACTTAAATTGAAAACCAAGAGTTGGAAAGAAACTTATAGAGCAGTCCAAGTGCCCGGGAATTTTGCTGACAAAGAATGCCCACTGCACTAAGGAAATCAGGTCGAGGATCACCAGAGCCAAGGAAGCTTTCAACAAGAGGTTACTTCTGACCAGCAAGTTGAGTTTGGAACTGATGATGGAATGCTACATTTGGAGCATCGCACTGTATGGAGCAGAAACTTGGACTCTCAGGAAGATGGAAAAGAAATATTGGAGAGCTTTGAATTGTGGTGCTGGAGAAGACTTGAGAATATGGGGTGGACAGACAGGGTGACAAATGAACAAGTCCTAAGAAGAGTGGGTGGGAAGAGAACCATTTTGGATTTGATACTTAGGTGCAAAGCAAACTGGATCGGACACATCCTTAGGAGGAACTATCTTCTGCACGACGTCATAGAAGGAAAGGTTGAGGGAAAGAGGAACACAGGAAGAAGAAAGAGGATTCAAATATTGGATGACTTGAAGGAAAGAAGAAAATTCTGGAAACTGAAAAAGGAGGCAAAGGACAGGGTGCATTGGTGGTCTAAGTTCACTGACAAAAGGATTGGACCTGTCGTAAGACAGAACACATAATAATAATGATAATAATAATCATACATGATTGACCTCTCCAAAAATCTTCTAGGGGAATTCAATTTTCATAAATTTTCTAGGAGAGGGGTCCTAGACCCTTCTTTGGTTTGAGAATCAAACCTCTTCTAAAGGCTTTTTTTTTCTAACTGCCCCCTCCCCCTTTAACTTACCCTCCAGACAAATAAGGTTCCGCCACTACTGACACTGCTATTAATTAAGCCATTTATAATAAACATAACTTATTCAATACATTATTTGATGTCGACCTCTGTGACCTTGGGGTATAGAACTCGCTTCTGGACCCGATGTTTGTGGGTTCGAACCCATCCAGGGTCAACTGATTTTTCTTGAGCGATAAAAGTCCGTAGCACAACTTACTTCGGAGGGAAGTAAAGCCGTCGGTCTTATGCCAATTGTAGCGTGTAAAAGAACCCTGCAAAATATGTGAAAATTTCTTTCCCGGCAAAATTGGTAGGCCCTTTTGTTCTCACTCATAGAAATTATCGTGTGCTGATATAATCAGTTGGTTCAGAAAGTGCACGTTAAATACCTTAGATATATTTCAAAATGAAAATGATTACTTGATGTGTCATGCGATGGTAACAGTATGAGTTCACCCACTTCGGTCGCCACGTGGTCTAAGGCGTCACTCTCATCTTATACTAGTCTCCCGATGATGGAGAGATCGAGGTACGAATCTCTGCTGGGTGTGCTGAGGGTGGTTTTTTCCAAAATGGTTTTACACTCTTCTCTACGCAAACATGGGTACACTTCCTTTAAATATAGCCTTTCCCATCCAACCACTAACGTAATTAGTAGATAAGCGTATAACTAAAACGGGTAGTAAGACGCGGTGCTAAGAAATATAATTATTATGAACTGTATGAAGTGCGCATGTGTGTACCTTAGCCAGAACCAGCTCGGTATCTATTAGTGTTTATTCACAAAGCGCGTTTGTAAGTTGGTCTTGTAATATAGTTATAAGAGTGTGTCGCGTCCAGGAAAGCAAAGTAAAGCGCGCGGCTAACTTGATCTCTGGCGCACGCGCAGAGCTTTAAGTTTTTGTTTTGGCTAACCTCTATCTTATGTAACCTGGAGCCGGTAGGTTAGTAGGGGGTCAACCGTATCATCACTTTCTCTGGTCCGTGTGCTGCTGACTAGCGGGCAGGAGACCAACTACTGGAAGTGGGAGAGGGGAGATATTTATATACACACTGGCTCTGTGGATAATGTATTATTATTATTATTATTATTATCACCGCGTCTTACTACCCGTTCGGATTATACGCACTTACGCTAGTGTGTAATGGTAGGGTGATTGTGAGATGAAATGGAGGACCTACAGTTTAACGTGGAATCTGAACCACGGTGGAGGCCTGGCATTCCACACATTCACAAGTTGTGATTAATACACATCTTGTCAGAGGTGAAGGAAGGGTTTGGCGATCAGATAAATCTGTGTCGGGACCGAGGATTGAACCCCGGACCCTCAGCACAGAGGTCTGACACCTTACCCCTAGACCACTAGGTCACCCTGTGGATAATGTAGCCAATTCTCCTTTTGTTAAGGTGTTAGACTGGTTAAGCAGAAGAAACTCTTCAACGCCTGAAATCAAGTGGGTTTATTAAGTTACTGGGTGGATATGTCCGGTAGTAGGATAACTAACAGGGGAGGAGGAAAATACAAATTACAATCGCTACCCTATGATTTACACATGTCCACCGCGACTATGAGTGAATAATGACCCTGAGCACGGGTCGGATACTGGATATATCCATGGATACGAACACACTTCCTCTAATTCAGCCTTCCTCGCCTCTAACGCCTTATCGTGATTAGTACATAAGCGTATAGCCCAAACGGGTAGTAAGACGTAATGCTAGCAAAAAAAAACACTAAATATACTTACGTTGGAAATACTCCGTGACACGCCACTGCCTTTTATAGTTCCAAACTCAACTTGCTGATCTCTTTTTTTTTTAAAGCTTCCTTGTACAAGGCGATCCTCGACCTAATTTCCTTGGCGCAGTAGTCATCCTTTGTCAGTGAACTTTCCATGTACTTGATCTGCTCTGTGTTTTCCAACTTCAATTTTTGATGTTCCGTGGCTCTTCATTATTTGAAATCATCATCTCTTTTGACTTCTCAATGTTGATCTCCATGGCCATATCCTCACCCTGTCTCCACCAGCTCGTCCATCATTTCCTGCAACGCTTTCTTCATCTTTGGCCAGCATATTTAATTGTGTCGATGACCCGTCCTCCTAGCCTGAAATTGCCAATGAACGACATTAACAATGTTATTACGTTTGCAATGTGGAAAGTTGATGCAAATGGAGCTAGATGGGCGTAAGTATCGTGGGTCTGCACAAGTGGATAGCGGAAATGGCGGAGATCACACATATCGCCGGGGGCAAGGTCGATCGATTTCTCGATCGACCTTGCCTCGCAAGAGGACCTCAGCGCGCGGTCGAGTAGATTAAAAACTAGTTTCACAAACGCGCCATCTTCAGTCCTGCAGTCATCAGATCTCTCTTGATAATAAGTAAAACTTGCGAGTAATACATCTTGTTTTCTTCTTCAAGGAATGTGTATGTAGAGTTGTTGACGTGCTTTGGGAATTAATATTTGTGAGTCACGCTCTTTTGTTTGTGTTGAGGATATTTAGAATTCACTTTCTAAACACCATTCTTGGCAAGTCTCGAAATAGGTATCTACCAGGGAAACTGTGAATTATTTGGTACTAGTTGTAGCTCTTAACAGCAATATTTAGGTAGCAGAAGCCGAAATACAAGACGAGACATTAGCGAATATAGCAGTTATTTCCTTGTATTTCAAACTAAAGTAAAAATATATATATTTGTTTTAAAAAAGAATAAATGTTTGAGGGAATTGGTCTTAGTTAAATTAATTTTATATTGATTTTTGTTGGAAACCTTAACTATTATCAAAACAAGGATGAAAACAAATACCATGTCGTATCTTTCATAATATCTACTTGGCTGGTTATTTAGTGGTAGCTGCTATCATTATATCAGTATACGTTTCCTTACTGAATTAAGTACTAAAGCTTCATCGTGCGTTTGTAGAATTAGTATTAAAACTCCCAATTTTGTGAATAGGAAATGTAAAATAAATTCGCTTGAGGGAACCACTTATCGATTCCAGGTTATCATTAGGTACCAGACGGGGTCGAACCAAGGTATACTGGGTTCATTCTAAGACTTTATGACCACTATTATTAGATTATTTTACTATGTGTTCTGTCTTAAAACAGGTATATTCCTTTTGTCAGTGAACTTAGACCACCAATGCGCCCTCTCCTCTGCCTCCTTCAGGTCCCAGAATTTTCTTATTTCCTTTAAGCCATCCAATATTTGAATCCTGCTTCTTCCTAAGCTCCTCTTTCCCTCGGCCTTTCCTTATATGATGTCGTGCAGAAGACAGTTCCTCCTAAGGATGTGTCTGGTCCAATTTGCTTTCACCGAAGAATTACATCCAAAATGGTTATCTTTTCACCCACTCTTCTTAGGACCTGTTCATTTGTCACCCTGTCTGTCCTCCTGATCTTCTTAAGTCTTTCCAGCACCACATTTCAAAGCTCTCCAAGTATTTATTTTACATCTTCCTGAGAGTCCAAGTTTCTGCTCCATACAGTGTGATGCTCCAAATGTAGCATTTCATCAGTTTCTTCCTCAGTTCCAAACTCAACTTTCTGGTCAGAAGTAACTTCTTGTTGAAAGCTTCCTTGGCCATGGTGATCCTCGACCTGATTTCCTTGGTGCAGTGGGCATCCTTTGTCAGCAGACTTCCCAGCTACTTGAACTGCTTTATGCTTTCCAACTCTTGGTTTCCAATTTTGACTTTCAATTTCTCTTCATTTTTTGAAATCCCCATCACTTTTGACTTATCATTGATGATCTCCGTGCCTCATCTTCTCTCTCTTTCTCTCTCTCTATCTCTCTCTCTCTCTCTCTCCACCAGCTGGTCCGTCATTTCCTGCAAAGGGTATTAAGACTTTGATGTGGAGGGGGAGGGGTGATTCCTAACATTATTGCAATAACTAGCTCTATAATTTCCAAATTTATGTTTAAAACAATTAATCGTGTGGGTGGTGCAAAAAAATGTTAATCAACTTTCGGATAACGTACTTCTATTTTTTGTACCCTTCTCCCCACACCACTGCGGTTCAGTTTGACTAAACCATTTTGTGATGCTAACTTACACGCCCTTAACACCACGTGAGCTGTGTGAATTAGTCATTAACACCTATCCTAAGATCACGCAGAGATCCTGACCACGTCTAAGGCTAGTTTTCATAAACACTACCGACATGAAAGATAGAACAAAAAAATTGTTAGAGGGAACATTTTAGATTGTATTCAATAGCGCAGGAGATGAGTACAGTCATGATCATAGCTACACAAAGTACAAGTACGTCCGCAATAATTAGATAAATAGTGCAAACAATAACGGTCGTATTCTCACCGAGTCATCGCCAAGAAAGTAATTTAAAAAAAACTAGCCCCTGATCTTTTGTCGGATATAGGGACTGGTACCTCAGAAGGTGAAAACGCTGACCTGTATTCATGACAATGAATTTCACGGTTGTTATGTTTTCTTGGTACGTTCAACACCTTAGAGTCAATAACGTCTTCATCTTAGGAGGATAATGGAAGAAAGAAATCACCAATTATTCCAGATGAAGAGAGAGAATAGAGAAACCTCTTCACAATGCATCCGACCTGGATTCAAACCACTCATGTCCTTAACTCTGATGCCAGAGTCAAGATATATCTGGCTCAGGTCTGGTCAGTGATTATAGGACTTTTTTTTATCACCGCGTCTCATTACCCGTTCGGGTTATACTAATTACAACAATGGGTAAGGGATTAAGCAGGCTTGGTTTAGAGTAAATGCACCGGCATTTGCGTGGAGGTAGAGTGGAGAACCATTTATGAAAATCATATTTAGTGTACACGATCGGGATCGAACCCAATCTCCCCGTATTCGGTAGTTTTGTGAGATTGTGCAAGAAAAATCGTGAAACTTTTATTTATGAAGCGATTATTATTAGATTGTTGTATTATTTGAAGGATACAGGGGGAAAAGAGGGAAAGTATCGTTTTAGCTCAAATTTAGTTAGTGCTGCCATCTATTAGACAATCATGAGGCCTATCAAATGCACTTTAGATAGTGGTTAAAAGAGGTATCTATATTATTTAACTACAGTATTTGTTTTAAAATATTTCTTGGGGTCCTTATGGAGTCTGAGATAAAAAAAACTACAGTCGAGGAAATGTTTGTAATGTAACTCTCCTCCTATTTCCCTAGTATCCTTTCTTTTTAACTGCGTATACTTTTCTATAATATAGTGGAGTGATTTCGTTCTAGTGAAACTCACACCCTATCTATCGGGTAACACCAGAGCTAACGTAACTATGAAAATACTATTAGATATTAATATTCCGCGTCTTGGCCACAACACTCGTAGCCTAGAAGTGGAAAGATTAGTCAGTACTGATGTACCATTACCCAGGGGACGCTAGAACTTATTAATAGTACATCCTTTCATTGGAGGCTCTTTCCATGAGATGAGATGAGATGAGATGAGATGATGGTGATAGTGAGTATGAGGGTGATAGTGAGTATGAGGATGTAGAGCCAGTGGAAACACTTAAACTTAGTTTAAGACTAATCAACCAAACCCTATTGATCGTTGGGATGGTTCCACTTTAGTGAAAAATACATGAGGTACCAGCCGTGAATAGAACCCGGGGCCCCTAGGCTCGTAGCCAGATGCGCTGACCACCACACCACGCGGCCAGTTAGCATATCTGATGATCAGTTTGTGACACTAAAATTGTTCATATATTTCTATAACTCGTGTAGCCCGTCACAAACAAAATCCAGCAGGGCAGTGGTCCTCAACCACTTTCTGATCACGCCACACTACTCTTTCAGATCACGGCACACTTTCGTCGGAAAACAAGAGCTGAACAGAAACCTAACCAAGTGACCAGCTATAGCCCGATCACAAGGTTTCAGTTTCATCAGCGTTGTCCGCTCAATTTGATTTTAAATAACTTCAGCTTTCCTTTTTCTGTGCGACAACATCAACTTGGGAGACCAGATGATGATTCGAAACCAACCTACTCAAATCAGTTTGCATGCGCCAAAAATCGAGATACCAGCAGACATGTGCGCTTACTGTTGTAAAACTACATTAGAACTTTGGAAGTCCAAGAGAAGTCTAAAAAAAATTATAAATATATTAAGATCGAATTAGCCATTTTTGAGAGTGTTTACGCATCTGGTACACAATAAATCAATAACCTCAAAATATTCCAAATATAAACACACTTTTTTTTATATATTCTATATAAAACAGATAGTGACCTGACGGTCTAGGGGTAAGGTGTCGGACTTCTGTGCTAAGGGTACGAGGCTCAATCCTCGGTCCCGGCACAGATTTATCTGATTGCCAAACCCTTCCTTCACCTCTGACAAGACGTGTATTAATCACAACTTGTGAATGTGTGGAATGCCAGGCTTCCACCGTGGTTCGGATTCCACGTTAAACTGTAAGTCCTCCATTTCATCTCACAATCACCCTACCATTACACATTAGCGTAAGTGCGTATAACCCGAACGGGTAGTAAGGCGCGGTGCGGATAATAATAATAATAATAATAATAATAATAATATATAAAACACATACACAATATATACAAAAATGGAAAAAAAGTAAAATTTAAACACAAAGCACAAAAAATCGGAAAAATTAATATACGCACCTTCTAGACATCAGAATTGTTTAAAGCCGCGCCAACATATCCCCTATATTAAGCAACCCGCCTGCCACCTGTGCGCAACTACCCGCCTTCTAATTTACTATGTGTCAATTAGTTAATTCCATCTTTATTTATCATTCTCGGCATTTAGGAGTAGGGGTGTTAATAAAGATCGTAAAGCTAGATTGAGTAGAAACTAGAAAAAAAATTAACACACTATAGACCTCGAATATGCAATAATTACTTCTAAAAGTCTAATTAAATGTTATTTTACCATTGATTTAAATTTAAATTTCATGGGAAAATCAAAGTGGGTTCAAACTATCCAATTTGTCGAATCAACCATTGACTGATTAGCCAAATCCTACTATAGGCCTATTTGAAATAACTTAATGAATGGAAAGCGAGTTTGTTGTTCGTGTTCTATTTTGATTTGTTTCACTTCATAACACAATAATTATTAGAAAACCCCCATCGTGTTATTAATCATAAAGATTTGTTTGTCGACTAGAAAATAAAACATGTCGATAGTAATCTGTTTCTTGCTAGTGTTCCAAAGAATCGTTTAACTAAATGCATAGGACCCATGCCTAGTTTTATGGAAGCTTTCAGCCCAAAGCTATGGCGCCACCATTATAGTGAGCATTTATCTTTTTGTTCGATTCTATGTTTCTATAATAATTACAGCTATGTTCAGTAAACTTTTAAGTTCTCAATAAACAATTAATATATGGATTTTTAGAACATTTTCACAGTAAAAAATATTATCTATGAAACATTACTTCTTGGTTGAACTGTTTCCGAAATATTTTTTCGTTTTTTTATTTAGTGTCTTACTACCCGTTTGGGTCATACGCTTAAGTACTAATTACGATAGTGGATTAGGAATTTGGGAAGGTTAAATTTAGAGGAAGTGAACCCGCATTTGCGTGGAGAGAGGGAGAGTGGAAAACTACTTTAGGAAAAACCAACCCCAGTTCACACGACCGAGATTCGAACCTCGTTTTCCCCATCCTCGGCAGTCTGGTTCTACACGAAACTAGCGCGATAGCCAACTACGCCACCGAGGTGGGTATATTTTATTGTTCAAACCAGCAAACACTATATTATTAAAATGTTCAGTTAAAAAAAATATGTATATAACCTTAATTTCAGTGAAACCTCTATTTGTCACTTACGCCTTACTTGGTGACCTGGTGGTTCTAGGGGTAAGGTGTCAGACTTCTGTGCTGAGGGTCCAGGGTTCAATCCTCGGTCCCAGCACAGATTTATCTGATTGCCAAACCCTCCCTTCACCTATGACAAGATGTGTATTAATCACAACTTGTGAATGTGAGGAATGCCAGGCCTCCATCGTGGTTCGGATCCCACGTTAAACTGCAGGTCCTCCATTTCGTCTCACAATCACCCTACCATTACACATTAACGTAAGTGCGTATAACCCGAACGGGTAGTAAGACGCGGTGCTAATAATAATAATAATACGCCTTACTTACATGTATATTTAGTAAAGTGGTCATTCTGCCGGTAAATGATACAATTGATGAATACTTCAAATGTGCTGTACGATTATATTTGATAATTCCAGCGCTTATATTCTCATCTCCTTAATAATTGACATGCATTTATTTTAAAAAAATAACTTCAGTGCAGCATCCTATTTTAACGTATTACCAAAAGGGATTGTAAAGAAGGACTTTACCACCTTATGATGATTACTAAAAAAATCTAAAAAACCTAAAGGCAATGAATGAAACAGTAAGGGAAGAAATAGTTGTCCAGGGTCTTCTGAAAATGAAAGATGGTTAGTTTACTTTATTAAAAAAATATATAATAATTTTTATTTGATTTTCCAAGCATAGTTAGATTTTTGTACAAAATAACTTAAACATTACATAAAAAAAATAATTACAAAAGTTATCAAATTAAACTTTGCAAAACATATCAAATGAATCAAATAGCTTACATGTTGTTAGCAACATTTGCATAGCACCTTGACACACTACCTTAGCCAACTTTACAGCAAAAAAACTACTCGTGTATTTATGTTTGATAAATGGGGCGCTTCCTGTGGAAAGGGCATTATGAATGTTAGCTCGAAACAGCCTTACAACAGGAAACATAAAGTCGAGATATTTCAATTCGTCTCGCTGAAGGCGTTAAATAACATTTAACACTTCATAAAAATGTTTAGTATCTATAGTTGTATTGGATATTTAATGTGTAGTTCACAGACAATGTTGTTTTAGTCAATGACTTACAAACAAACTTAATCTAAGACAGTTACACTTGACACTAAATACTTGAACTACGGATTTATGCATTTAGATAGTAAACAGAACATATAATATTCAGCTGACAAAAAAACTTAAACATATTTAATTTACTAAGAAGGTTTATATTCGGATGATTCAACATTTTGTGAACTGACTAATCAAATGTTTTATCCGGCCTACAATTGGTCATGGGAACACTTATATGGAGGTATTTCTCTCTATTTATAACCAATGAAGTGTGAGGGCTGTGAACCATGATAGATATAAGTTAATATGTGTGACTGCTTTTATTGGGACAGCTTCGATCATCCAAATAAACTTCTATGTATATTAGATACACAATCTATTAGAATTAAGGCGATGATATACAGATAAATATTACATTATTTTTATCTTCAAGATCCAGCCCTAATTTACCTTGAACTTAAACTAGTTTTCAGGACCACTCAACCAAAAAAGGGGGAATTTATTTCAAAGCAATATTTCTAAAAAATGGTGATCTTAAGCCCCGTATACATTAGGCGAGCCGAGCCTGTAATGAAACATGTAATGTAACAGATTCTCCTAATTGGGACGGGCCTGCGAGCGCGCTGCGAGCACGGCACGAACCATTCTCAGTGATCCGCCAGCTGTCGGTTTTTCCAACGAACACAAAAGGATTTGTCAGTCTAGTTTGGACGTGTTTGTTGCGTGCTCGCAAGCGTGGAGAACTGCTCTGAGGAATCTTTATTTCAGTTGATAGAATCTTATAAAAAACCATAGTGTTTTATGGGACCACAAGGAGGCAAGGATAAAAACTATTATAAAAAGAATCTGAATGACGATGCCTGGAAGGATATCACCATATTAGCAGGACAAGCAGAAGATGTTTGCAAACGAAAAGTATTTAGTTTTTTCTGTCCTATTTTACGCAGCAAATTCTCAAATTCTGTGGGAGACATCCTGGTAAAGTTTTTGTACTGTCCACTAATGCGCTGTAACTTTGAATCTCGCAATAGTTCCGAACCAGCCCGTTTTGTATACAATTATACTACGCCACCATCGCCGAGGCTTTAGTTATTTTTTTTTTAGATATATTGGCCATAATTATCATAGCACCACTGCACATAATTAAGGCTAAGGCTTCTTCGTTATTAGACCTTTAGAAGAGTTAAGATATCTAATTAAATTGAAATATAGTGCACCCTCGTTAGTAATGAATTGATCTGAGATCACTATTAGGTCGCTTTCTCGAGGCGTGCTCGTTCCACGTCCAAACTGACGAGCATTACTTTGCATGTTACATTACATGTTACATTACATGTTACATTACATGTTACATTACATGTTACATTACATGCTCGGCTCGCCAAATATACACGCACCTTTACATTTAGATAATAAACATGATCACAAATACAGACAGGCATAAATAAAATTTGTTCTCGTGTTTGTAAACAAATAATGATTGTTATAAATTATTATACACGAAAGTTTGTAAAGTAAAAAAAAAATTACTAAAATGTTACCTACTTCAGTGGCCGATTGGTCTAAGGCATCACTCTCGTGTTATACTGGCCTGCTGATGACGGAAAGATCTGGGTTTGATCCCGGTTGGGTCTACTGAGGGTGGTTTATCCTAAATGGTTTTCAACTCTACTTTCACGCAAACACAGGTAGATTACCTCTAAAACGCTTCGTTCCACATCCTAACCCCATTAGAATAATTGTTATATAATATGTGTACGACCTGAACAGGTAGAAATACGCGATGATAAAATAGAAATAATAAAAATACTAACATGTTTTTAATATCCCGGTGAAAACACAGTCTACTTATAAACTGTGTAGGTACTTTCTTAATTCACTTTTCATCTTTATGATGTATTATGTGTTGTAAGGAAGTATAGTTAGTTGCACAAAGAAAGCTCATTCGTTGTGTAACTAAATATATATTATTCCTAAGGAGGTAAAAAAAAACACTCGTACAGTTTATTGCACATGAATAGCGAGGTCCAGAATATGACACTTGATACGACTTCATCCGTAACTAAAAGGTAATTTCCATATTCTAAACTTGGCTGCTCAGTGCAATTAACTCTAGATATTTCTTATCCTCAATGTTATTCTCTCTCGTGTACAACATTCCATTGTGCGAACAGTCAACCCTAGAGTAGCCAATGGATGTTAGCTGATGGTTTCTACACGTCCACCATGGACTCTGTCTTAAAATGAACCTGAATAGAGGCCGATTTCTGGATATTATCTTAGTAGTAAATGTCCCAGGTTTGATTCCTGTGTCCAGATGTCATTTTTCAAATTTACGAATATAATTTTTTTTAGTCCTAAAAGTTTGTAACTTATACCAGAATTGTTTAACTGATTTTTTACTTATTAAGTAGACTGTATAGTGTAAAAAAAAGTAAGTAGGATATAAATAGAACTATACGGCATAGAAGAAGAAAATAAGCACCAAAATCGGTTATAGTGAAACATATAGCCACCTTATTTTTTTCAAATGTCAGGAATCTTCTTAATTTATTTATTTTTAATATATTATGAAAAGGTGACTTTTTTCCACCATCAGATAATATATTGTTGGCTGGTATAGATGTTTCATGACTTAAGGGCGCAGTTTTTCTGAATTTTTTTACACTTAGGTATTTCTTAGAAGGGCGGTTCTGATTCTCCAAAATAATAAAAAGAATTTAACAAAATATTGTGAACATAATAACAAATTACTTCATTTGTTCAAGGGCGGTGTTACTCTATTAAATTTCTTTATAAAAGAAAAATATTTATTTTATAGAATATATGAAAAGAGAGTCGACACCACCTTTGATAAAATGTGCGCTATTAGGTCGTTATTACATGACATTTTCTTCAAAGTTTCTACAAGACATGTGATTACAAAAAGAACTGCCAACCATGTCAAAAATATTTAAAAATTACACATGGAACTTTAAAAAATCTAGTCACCATGGATGCTCTTTTAAATCAAAGAAATAACACAATTATATACAACTTAAGTGTGAAGTTTGTGTCTTTATAGTGAACCTTTACATTTTTAGCTGCTTCACATGTATTGGTTAAAATTTCATTATTCGCCATTTTCTTCGATAAAATCCTAAAGCATGTTCTATAAGGTAAAATCTTTTACGAAAGATTTACAAAATATACTATTTTATAAAAAAAACTTTGGTGAATCGTCAAAGTTACTTCATTTTAAATTTATCAAATAACATTTTTACTAGAAATATGTAAAAAAGGAAGGCTAGATTTAGTTATTACTATACTTTAACTTAAGGAACTGCAGAAAGCTTTGCGTGAAACTTAATTGAACATAAGCTAATTTTACATATATTTTTATAAGCTTTAAGGTTGATAATAGTACAACACTCTTTTGGTATATTTCCCTTAATTTTGGTTCAAACCACATTTTGAAAGAACAAACCTATTTAAATATCGAGACATACTTCAGGAGTTGTCTCTTGGCATTGACGTCATTGATCAGTCCTATGATAGACAGAGACGTGTCAATGAAGTGACAGACTTCACGATAAGTTCGATCTCTCTAGAAACGTTGTAACCGAATTGCCCGACGTTATGAAGGTCCCTGCGACGTCTTGGAGGAGGGAGATGGGTTTTCAGCCGCACTTGACGTTGTACCACCAGTCACAGTGGTTCAGGATCTCGTTGAACAACGTCCCTTTAGGACAGAGGAAGGAATCCTTGCGGCCATCCTTCTGACAGAAGTGGAATACCTGGAGGACAACACAAGACAACATTATCCGATAAATATGTCACTACCCACTTCGATGGACTCATAGTCTTAGGCGCCTCTCACAGTAGACTAGACTGCCACAGATTGAAAGAACGGCGTTAGATCCTGGTTGGGTATATTAAGGGTGGTTTTTGAAAATGATAATCTACGTTCCATCTACGCAAATGAAGCTGCACTTCCTCTACATTAAACTTTTCTAATCCCTAACCCATTAGTGTAATTAGTACATAGGTGTATAACCTGAACGGGTAGTAAGGCGCGGTGCTAAATATATATATATATAAATATATATATATATATAAATATATATATATCTTAATATATATATAAAATTCTTCTGTACGTGTGTATGTCACTGAACTCCTCCTAAACGGCTGGACCGATTTTGATGAAATTTTTTGTGTGTGTTTGAGTGGGTCCGTGGATGGCTTAGATTCACAATTGGACCCAGTAGGTGGCGCTGCAATCGGGTTATAGGATTTATTTTTGATTTTTTAGGGAATTTTTTTGGGGGGATTTTTATTTTTTTCATATCAGAACATGTATTTCACCCTTACCCCCACCACCATCCCCTAATATTTATAATAATGAATATAATATTAATAATTGACCGTTAAAACCTTCTGAAAAGTTCATGAATAATTGAACTTCTGAGAATAACTCATAGTTATGTTTGTTTTTCGATACAGCTGATATTTGTGGAGTTGTGGGCGAAATGCCAAAAATGAAAAGATGTTTTATTTTGTATGTTGTCTTGACAAACACTCAATTTGTAATATTTGTGTTACTCACTAATTGGAGTTAATTGTGAATTTGTAATTGTGATGATCACATAGTATTTGTTTTATTATCGAAATCAATTATGCCACCCAAACGAAAANTATATATATATATATATATATATATATATATATATATATATATATATCGATGACAGCCAACAACCTAATGGACGAGGTTCTTGTTTTGCCAATTATTAAAATATGCACAGAAAAGAGAACTTTATTGCCATGTTGGGATAATATATTTTTCTTTGCTATTTACTTATTCCTTTTTCATCTTGTATAACTATCCACTCAGGCTATATGTATATATGTGTACAGCCCAGTATATAACTGTTGTCCCATTTGAAGAAAAAACAATGTTGGAAACAAATACTCGGACGATAGGATTTGGTCCAAATTTGATAAAAAAAAATTTTTTTATTAATCAATGATAAATGCTACTGTAGGTAGTCAGGTTGTTTTTCTATAGGTATTGGTAATATATATCAAATTTGAAAACTGATTTGATAACATGATTGACGTATGAACACCCGAAAGTATATCTAGTAACTTGTCTAGCCGCCAGGTAAGATTATTCCTATGAACACGTGAAAGTAGATCTAGTAGTTTTGCTTACTGTCAGATAAGGTTCTTCCTATGAACACGCGAAAGTAGATCTAGTAGTTTTGCTTACTGTCAGATAAGGTTCTTCCTATGAACACGCGAAAGAAGATCCAGTAATTTTTCTTACTGTCAGATAAGATTCTTCCTATGAACAACTGAAATAGTTTTTCTTACTGTCACTATTAAAATTGAACTGTATGTTTTCTTTAAGCTGCAAGTCTCTTTCCGCCCTGCGTCCTTAATCAAAACGAATAGTAAGAAATGTTATTTATGACGTGTAGATGAATCACGTACCAGGCAGCATGGACGTCAATAATTGGTCCCAATTTCCTCAATGATGGACCGTGATTGTACAATTCTTGCAAGGAATCAATTCAATGCACTTCTGGACAAGGAAAGGCACGACGGATTGAAAGTGTTGTACAGTCGTGACAACTTCCAACTAACCAGTACAGTCTGTCACGATGGGCCGGTCGGTTCGTTAGATAACCTTAGTGCCTCTTTTTATTACCTCTTATCCTGATCAATTACAGGTAAAAGAAAAACACAATAGCCAGAGTCCAGGACGTACGTTTACCGGTCTCATTGCCTTAGTCTAAGGCGTCAGGCTCATCTTGTCTGGGCTACAAGTGATGGGGATGTCAGGAATCTAGTCTCAGTCAGATTTAAAAGTGGTTTTATCAAAATGATCCCCGCCCCCCACCTTATTTCTGCACCCAAAAGTGGGCTCACTTCCTGTAAATTATATCTAAGCCTGTTTTGGTGGAGGCATGGTCTAAGGCGTCACTCTAAAAATATACTAGAGCGCCGATGACTGGAAGATTGGGGTTCGATTCCGGTCGTGCGTACTGAGAGAGTGTTTTTTCCTAAATGGTTTTCCACTCTTCCTCGACGTGAATGTAGGTACACTCCCTCTAAATTCAACCTTCCTCATCACTAATTTATTAGAGTAATTGGTAAATAGACGTATAACCCAAACAGGTACTAATATGAAGTAAAATAGAATCTCTCTTTATTTTATCTACTTTATCAGGGGCTCTTTTTAGCATCGCGTCTTACCATCAGTTCGTGTTATACGCTTACGTACTAATTTATACTAATGGTTTTAAGAATGAGGAAGGTTATATTTATAGGAATTGTATCCACATTTGCGTGGAGGGAAAGTATTATTATTATTAGCACAGCGTCTTACTACCCGTTCGGTGTATACGCAAAGGGAAAGTAGAAAACCATTTTGGAAAAACCACCCTCAGTACACCCGACCGAGATTCGAACGTAGATCTCCCAGTCATCGGCAGTCTAGTCCACTGCAATAGTAGCGCCTTAGGCCATGCGTCCACCGAAGAGTTTTTATTAGTATTTTTTTATAAACACTGGTCAGATTATATTCATGTAAGATAATAATGACTCTAATGCAGTAGGGACTAGGAAGGATTCATTTTAGAGGAAATCTACCCACATTTGTTTGGAAGGAGAGTGGGAAACCATTTAGTAAAACCACCCTTAGTGGACCCGACTGGGATTTGAACCCATATATCCCCGTTATCGGCAGCCAGTCCAACACGAGAGTTTACGCCCTAGACTGTTCGGCCCCAGAAGCGGTTTTTACCAGTGTAAACATGTGAACAGCATGAACGGGTGGTAAGAAGCAGCGCATGGAAATAACACGTCATCTATCAAGTCTCATATCATCAACTACTATACTCACATTCAAATAGGAACAAACTCTTTCTACAGTTATAAAATATACCAAAACAATGTTCACGTATTCATACGTCAAGTCGTGTGATCTGCAACTGCCACTTTTGAAAGATATAATCAATGCATATAAAATAACAATAATAATATAGTAAAATGCTAGCAATGTTAACCACAAACTAATATGTTTTTCTTCTCTAAAAGTTTCTTCCTACCAGAATCCTACTATTATAGTTCTGTAGGTGCTGTAGTTTTTATTTTATTTTAAATCTATTTGAGATAATTAACGATTATTTTCCTAACCGACTGATTATATACGCACACGATTTATAAACTAACTTAAATCTAGGACAGACACAACATCCAGCCCCCCTGCCGTTAATTAATCACTGTGAAAGATGAAACCCACATTTTATCAATGATAAATGTTTCAGCCATTCCGGGAATCAAACCCGGGACTCTTACCTCAAGATACAGATACGCTACCTAATGAGCTAAGGTGTTTGACAGGGTGCAGTGTTACGGAATATAAAGATTAATACTGGAGTTGGGCATTGCTGGTTATTCGACACTAAGCTCATACTCCTAGTATACCAGGGAGTGGTTCATTGCTGGTTATTCGACACTAAGGTCATACTTCTGGTATACCAGGGAGTTGTTCATTGCTGGTTATTCAACACTAAGGACATACTCCTGGTATACCAGGAAATTGTTCATTGCTGGTTATTCAACACTAAGGACATACTCCTGGTATACCAGGGAGTTGGGCAGTGCTGGTTATCTACACTAAGATCATACTCCTGGTGTACCAGGGAGTTGTTCATTGCTGGTTATTCGACACTAAGGACATTACTCCTGGTATACCAGGGAGTTGTTCATTGCTCGTTATTCGACACTAAGGACATACTCCTGGTATACCAGGGAGTTGTTCATTGCTGGTTATTCGACACTAAGATCATACTCCTGGTGTACCAGGGAGTTGTTCATTGCTGGTTATTCGACACCAGGCCACCCTCGTCCAAGACTCAAGACTGTTGGAGATAAGGTGGTCTAGGCTGGTCCGAGGCTTGTGGGTGGAGTATCATGGCCTTATCTCGCGTGTCGGCTGAGGGAAAGTTTAGTAATATCTACAGATGCACGGAAAATGCATAATAAGTCCACTGCACCGGTAATCCACCGTGGGAGAGCGTTTGCGTACAGTCTGGGGCATGTAAAGTGACCGGAACGTACACGGTTTTCTTATAACATTGGATATCACATTTTTAATAGTGTTATCTTTATTTGTGATACAACTAGAAAATACAATAATGTACGTCTAAATGGCTAAAAAATAAACTGGCTGTACTTAAGAAATAAACACTAGAATTTTTGAAAAATCAAAATAAACAGAAACTTAGAAATGTGGGGGAAAATATGGATGAAAAGATCCCCCTGTTAAGGTCAGTTGTAAGTTAGAAAGTTAAGGTCAGTAGTTTATTTGTATAGTTTTTAAAAATATTGTTTGGTCAAAATAAATAAACTGTTGCTCCAGTATAAACCTATAGTTTAATATTCTTTATATGGTGATACCAACAATTGTTGAGTATTTGTCAAGAGCAAAGAAGCATTAGATGACAAACGTGTAGATAAAAGAGAAAAAATTATTTTTAAATTCTAGAATTCTTATGACAGATATTCAACGACTGTTGATATCATCATGTGAAGAAAATTAAACTAAACGTCTCTACGAGAGGAACACTAGATCTGTTTTGGCTTAGAAAATGTTTCCGTTATAAAAACTCTAAAAAATACGGACCTTATCTCGCGTTACCTTCCAAAATATCCCAAACTTGTTTTTGTCCCCCCCCCC
>CABFWO010000446.1:89861-106631 GCA_902155825.1 Timema genevievae | reverse complement strand
CCATTGAGGGAACAGAGGGGGCAAAGATCCTAGGGGGGGGGGGGCACTCCAACGAAATGTGAGAGTTTTTTTTTAGATTTAGAAAAGATATTATTTTTAATAAATACGCCAATAATTAACCCCAACTAAAGCAATAAATCTAAATATTATAGCTAACATTAAAACATTATTTTTATTAATTTTTTTCTAGCACTTTGTCTTACTACCTGTTCATGTTAAACGTTTATATACTAATTACGCTAATGGTTTTAGGATTAGGACGGCTATATTTATATAAAGTATACGCACATTTGCGTGGAATGAAAGTGGAAAATAATATTGGACAAAAAAAACTCAGTACACTCGACTGAGATTCAAACCTCGATCTCTCCGTCCTCGGCGGTCGAGCTCAACACGACTAGCGCGTTAGCCAACTACACCACCGAGGCGGGTTCTTATCATTATTATTGATGCAGGGGTGTGGTTTATTATATCACCCATAATACGACTGGGGCACATAAACCCCTTGAGCCAGCCTTGTAGGACACGGTAGCCATGTTATAATGTTAGCACTAGATAACCTAAATGCGTGTTAACTCCTGACGGGTGCACCAAACTAGCCATGGAGGAAATAAACCTTTCTGTCACCGTTTGGAATGGAACGCTGGTATTCGAGGATAGAGGCGTATGCAGCGTCTCGTGTGGAGCTCACCCAAAAGGATATTTTCATATGGAACTCTTCCTTCAAACTGGCCTTAAAATTACAAGGAATTATCTAAGAGTCCAATAAGCTACGACAGTCCTATTTCATCAAGAAGCACATTTTAAGAAATATAAACATATTTTCTGAAGTCAACGATGATACCATTTTAATATATTATTATTATTATTATTATTTAATATGTGTTGAAAATATCTATCAAAAGTGACAACTGTAGATCACATGACTTGACGTATGAATACGCGAAAGTTGATCTAGTAGCTTTTCTAGCTGTTTGATAAGGTTATTATTGGAAAAAATTGGACAGGGGTCGCTATGTGCCATCATGGGACATTTAAAAAAAAATTAGATAATTGAAACATGGTTTCACTAGAGAAAGGACACAAAATATCTATCTCGAGTCAATCGGCCAGCCTCCACAAAGCTAGGTTCAGTTAGTGACCCAACCCCCTCTTCACATAATCTCACCTCACGAAGAAGAGCTTACTCAGACTGCACATTACGATCAAATTTGTGTTTTTACCACTGAGGATTGACGCTAGCTAACCCTAGTGTTGATGGACTCAACCTGGCTCAAGGATCGTGAGGCTGAGGATCTGGTATATCCTTTCCTGTGGCCGTGGCTGATTTTTGAAAATTTGATTATTATTTTAAATTGCCATATTAATGATTTTTTTCTATATCTGAATAGTTTTTCATATAATTTTCCAAACGATTGATTTTAATGTGGGAATATGAATTCATGGGGGTATTTTATTGATAACAAATTTTATTTCAATTTTGTTCCTGATTTACAACTGATCATATGAGAAGGTATGAAGGTACAATTGTGTCGTAACTATTTTTTAATTTGATTTGTGTTTTAATATTTTGCTGTGGTGGTTTCCTGATTGTTCTTCGAACAAAAGACATCGAAAGAGCGCTTCACCTTCCAAATCGTGACTCATTAGAGGATAATAATAAAACAGATCACCGCGAACGGATTGCAGGGGGGGGCGAAGGGGGGAAGTTACGTGTGACGTCATATTGACCAGCTGCCACGCAAGGAATCCCATCAGCGAGGGCTCCTATTGGTTATAAAAGTCCGGTGAGATATTGTCCGCGGGATTATTCCGAGTGTGACCGAGTCCCGCCGAACAGTCCCGAGTGATCTATGACGTCAATTAGTGGTTGCGAAGACTCGAGTAATTTGTCAAGGAGGATTTTTGACGAGGAATGGTTGGGTTTCGTTCAGCTTTCACACACTTTCTAGAGTGGGGCGTGGGGCTAATACATTAGAGCACTTGTTACTGGGACCTCCTGAACTAATTGCGTCACGCTCGCTAATGCTTGGACATGTTAGCAGTGGAGAAATATCTCTTTGAAAAGTACATTGGCTGCAGATGACAGAATTGACAGTCTGGGTTGATAGCAACGTGATTTGGCGTATGGATATAAAATATAGTTGGATCAGAAAAGGAGTAACCATAGCTGGAGAGTCAAAATACTATTTAATATAAATCATTGTATTAATATGTCATTAACCACTTCAGTGGCAAAATGGTCTAAGCCACAGGGGTCTTCAACCTTTTTTATGTCCGAGGGCCAAAGTTTCTGTCTTTTGTTGGATCGTGGGCCGCAATACTGTACCGACAATATAAGGTGTGTGTATTTAATATACGATTTTTCTTTTGGCGTCCCTAATGTCTCAGTGGTGATGAATGAACGAACACAAACACTCCCGATTATGTACAAACAATCTCGGCCATGTTGGAACACTCACGACTATGTTAGAACACTCCCGACTAGGTTCGAACAATTTCGACCATGTTAGAACACTCGCGACTATGTACAAACACTCCCGTCCATGTTAGAACACTCCCGACCATGTTAAAACACTCCCGACCATGTCCGAACGATCCCGACTATGCCCGAACACTCCCGACCATGTTCGAACAATCCCGACTATATTCCAACACACCCGAAATAGTATTCTCTCCCTTGTCTACTAGGGCAGTCATTTGTGGCTCAAGGGACTGTACATTTGTATAAATACGTAATTTTTTCTTCACGTATAAAACAAAAATAGTTTATAAGATAACTTTAAATACGTATTTATGTTATCATATTAATTATGTAAAATATAAATATATATGTCATATTTTTTTCTCTTGAAATAATTTTATATTTTTCATGATCCGGGGCCGCAAAAAAAAAATGTTACCGTGGGCCTCGTGTTGAAGACCCCCTGGTCTAAGACATCACTCTCGTGCTTGACTACTATCCTGCTGAGTACGGGGAGATTGGGATTTAAATCCCGGTCGGATCTACTTAGAGAGATTTCTCCTAAATGTTTTCCCACTCACTCTCTTTCCACGAAAATGTGGGTAAATTATCTCTAACATGTTTATTTCCTCATAACCACCTCATTAAAGTAATTATCATATATCCATATAATATGAACAGGTAATAAGAAGAAGTGATAAGAAAAAAAAACATTTAAAAAATCTATGCTTTGAACGGTACCGTCCATCTGCCAAGTTTGACAGCTGTAACATAAGAATTTGGCAACTAGGGCCCGGATTTTGATGACAGGATTGTCATTTTTTTTTTCTTGTACAATACCTATGAATACATAAATTATATTCATGATATTCTGGTATTAGAAATTTATATTTTATAGGGGTTTTTTCCATCGTCATTTTGGATCTCTCGTTCATATGTTCATGCTTTGAATCATTATTTAGGCATTACTATAGGCAATTCCGAAGAATCATATTGATGTTTCGTAAATTCATCAATATTCAAACATAATATTTTTCACCATAGAGTTGTTGGACCAACAAATTAATGTAGGCTTCATAACGAGCTTTGCAACCTCTTTATTTATGTCGTAGCTAAATTCCCATCTCAGACGAAGTCCGGCAACTACGCTGGGAATATTTATGCTGGAGGGAGTAGCTGTTGCTGCTAAAGAAAGTATTTGTAAATTAAGGCTCATGTTTAACGAAATATAAAATTTTATAAACTAAAGCAGAGGTATTCAACGCTCGGCCCTCCGTAACATTTTTCGCTGGACGCCAGCTCATGAAAATTATAAAATTATTTATATTTTATATAATAAAATAATAAAATAAACATTTATTCCATAAACTACTTACAATTTATACGTGAATAACGAATGAAGAAACTGTATATCAAATGACTTGACTTATGAATATATGATGGTAGATCTAGTAACTATAGCTGTCAGGTAGGGTTCTTCCTATGACTAAGTGATAGTAGATCTATTAAATTGTCTAACTGTCAGGTAAAGTCCTTCTTATAACTAAGTGATAGTAGATCTAGTAACTTAAGTGTCAGATAAGGTTCTACCTATGACTACGTGATAGTAGATCTAGTAACTTGTCTAACTGTCAGATAAGGTCCTTCCTATGAAAATGGAGGTGTGTACTTGTGTGTATTGCTTGTCATAGCATTCATGTTTATATTACGTTCACTGCAGGTAACCCTAATTGAGTTACGTCCTAATCACCTGAGAATAATTACTTCACTTGAAATTGAGTTGCCAAACAAATTACTTTATTGTTCTCTTGTTCCCATGTCGGTGTTCCCACCCTACATGTGTAACAAATGTTACACATGTCGACCCCTTGATGGGAGAGTGGGGGAAAATCTAGTGGCTCAAGGTGAGGTTATTGTCTGTTCGTCGTGTCTTGAACTGATCTAAAAATTGGCGATAAGGCGGGAATGCAGGGAATGTGAGAAAAGACCAGTGTTTTTGGGTTTTTTTGCAGTTTTTAGAGCCAAATATTTTTTTGAGGCAACGTAAATAAAATATTGCTTCAGTAGAAACATACAGTTTAATTTTAATCATATGGTGATATCAACAAATGTTGAATATCTGTTATGAGCATAGTGGCACTAGATGAGAAACTTTTTAAATGAACAGAAAAAGTTGTCATTAAATTCCAGGACACTCTTAAGAGATATTCAACAAATGTTGATATCACCATGTGAAGAAAATTAACCTTTATGTTGCTACTGGAGCAATATTTGATTTAATTGAACCGAACAAAAAAGTGTTGTTATAAAAACTGCAAAAAACACTGATAACTCCTCGCTTACTTTATATCCCCACCTTGAGGCGAAACTATTGTTTGGTCGCTGTACTAAGGTGGATCGAATTAATTTAAGAGTATCTTAAATTTGTACGACCCCTAAAGACTTATCATTTTTATGGGGTGCCAGTTATAGCTTTGGTTATCTATAGACATATCTGAAGGGAGAGAATTATGCAACAGGGACATTCCTGTGACGATTCGTGACGTCATACTCATTCGAGAAATATCGTACAGTAATTATTCATAGGTAGGCTATCAGAGGAAGATTGTGAGCTCTTGGTGGTGGTTTAGTTCGTTAACTCTCTTTAAGAGGTATCTTGTCTTAGTGTACCGGAGATTACCAGTGGATATGTAAAACCCCCTCCAACTCCCCTTCCTCCAGATGTAATTTGTGAGGGAAGGCAGACATGAAATCTCAAACCTCCTCTCATTTTGTCTCGTCTGGATCGCTATCAGCTTCTCACATCAACGTCACGGGAGTGGCGCATGCGCAGCCAGATATTGCCCTAACAACCATTACAAGACTACTCTTGTGAAGGAGATAACAGGAGGACGTTATTACCATGACTATGTCTTCAGAGGTTGCTGTACCTCAACTGTATTAGTCCTATCAAGATGTTATTATCATGACTATGTCTTCAGAGGTTGCTGTACCTCAACTGTATAGTCCTATCAAGATGTTATTATCGTGACTATGTCTTCAGAGGTTGCTGTACCTCAACTGTATAGTCCTATCAAGATGTTATTACCATGACTATGTCTTCAGAGGTTGCTGTACCTCAACTGTATAGTCCTATCAAGACGTTATTAACATGACTATGTCTACAGAGGTTGCTGTACCTCAACTGTATAGTCCTATCAAGACGTTATTACCATGACTATGTCTTCAGAGGTTGCTGTACCTCAACTGTATAGTCCTATCAAGACGTTATTACCATGACTATGTCTTCAGAGGTTGCTGTACCTCAACTGTATAGTCCTATCAAGATGTTATTATCATGACTATGTCTTCAGAGGTTGCTGTACCTCAACTGTATAGTCCTATCAAGATGTTATTATCATGACTACATCTTCAGATGCTGCTTCACCAACAGATGATGGCTACTTGGTCGGTATAGCTAGATTTTGGACTGACAACATTTTTTATTTGATTTTTTTGCTTGAGAAGGTGCTCGGTTCGTGGGAAAAATTAGCTCAATACAGCTTTAAATATTTAAATATCCAAGTCCCGGGCCCAGGTCTTAATTACAGCCTTATTTATAGCAGTCCACGACTTACTGACTAGATTATTTCCAAACCAAACAATGCACTCAGTCTCAAGGAAGTTAATTCATCACAGATATAGAGGATGCCCTAATTTAATAAACTATACGTTTTCAAATCAAGCCGGGAGTCGAACAAGTGCAACCAACTTAAACAAGAAGTCTGGCTAAATAAAATAAAATATACAGATTTCCCTATTGTATGGAGGAATGGGTGGAGGGGAGGGAGGTACTGTACGTGTCTCCCAAATCTCCAATCAAGTTTTCCAGACGTCCTTGAAAGGAAAGTCCCATATTCGGTAATTGAAGCCAGGGCTCTTTTGTGAAAGCCCCATATGACACTTAAATGAAGTAATACCGTGGGAGGAGCAAGGTCATAGAGTCATTGGGTCACCGCAGGTCAGAAGTCGGCTAGCCCAAAAATCACATGAGGAAAAGGCACGGGTCAAATGTCGGCAGAAACCTGTGTTAAAGCTGGTTACACAATATGAAAAACTTGAAGACATCAAATTTATATTCTCATGAAGGACTTTTGAGAATTGAAAGATTCTTTTCAGAGAGATCAGCTACAATTTGTTGACATTTACTTCAAAAAATTGTCAAGTATTGACTTCACAAACTTTGAATGTTGGAGACGTAAAAGTCAAATGTTATTGACTAGCCAAGGAAGAAGTACAGCACAACTATTTACACATGAAGTACCTTCTCTGACAGCTACTAGATCCGCTTTACCGTATCCATAAGTAAAGTCATGTTATTTCAAGCTGTCATGATATATATTATCAATACATATTATAATAATAATAATAATAATAATAATAATAATAATAATAATAATAATAATATAGTAAAACGCCATCAATGTTGAATTTAAAAAAAAATTATACTGTCATCTTGTGCTTAGAATTACTGGTAACAGATTCTGAGGTTCCTGGTTTACTCCTTGGCGCTTCCAGATTTTTCTGTGAAGCAGTGCATCTGGAACGAGGTCAACTCAGCCTCGTGAGGACAAATGAGGATCTACCTTAATAAAGTGGTGATCACCCCAATCTAGAAAACTGAGATTAACGGCAGAATTCGCCACTCTCCCCGCCAAAAGACGACTGTCGCTTTATTTGTATGGCTCGATTACGTGCTTAAGCCATGGAGTATATATATATATTTTTTTTAATTCAGGGTCTTTGAAAATGAATTTGACTATCATGCTCTTTGGTGGACAAAGATTTTTCTCTTTTCTAAATTTTCTGTTACGGTATTCCTAGTTCCTAATGCCATAGAGTATCTATCAGTGTATATTATTTAATTTATTATCTCTGGTGTAATATTTCTACAATAATGTATAGACCTTTTATCTCTCTGCACAAATCTTGCGAGTTGTTAGTAAATTAATATTTTAAGATAAAAACGAGATAAAGTCTGCGCGGTGGGTCGTACCATTTTTTTTTTATCAAAGGTGGTGTCAACTCGTTTATCCTGAATGTTATCAAGTAAACATTTTTCTGTAGTAACAGAAATCAGCCAGTGTAATCCCACCCTAGAGTTTGTATTGTGAAACAAGTGAAGTGTTGGCTCCAGCAAGGAATGGTCTTGACCTACACCAGGAATGCGGGGTGTTAAGCTGAGGTGACCAGGCCTATTAGAAAGTTGATATTTATTTTCATCAATCTGATGATGAATTTAGTCAGTAGATTACGTTCATGACATTATTACATAGAATTACTGAAACAGGATATTAGCTTTATGAACGAATTACCTAAGATTATAGAATAATTTATCTACCTCGGTGGTCTTGGGGTAAAGTGTTCGTCTCAGGACCCGATGTTCGTGGGTTCAAACCCAGCCGGAGTCTACTGTTTTTTCTTGAGATAGCGATCCATAGCACAACTTCCTTCAGAGTGGCAGTAAAACTGTTGGTCCCATGTTGATTGTGAAATGTAAAAGAACCCTGGTAGGTATGTGAAAATACCTTTTCCAGCAGAATTGGTAAGCCCTTTCGCTCATAAAAATTCTCGTGTGCTGAGATAATCAGTTGTTTCAGAAAGTTCACGTTAGATAACTAAAATAATACACATTTATTTTTCCTGTTGCTTCGCGTCTTACTACCCGCCCGAGCTAGCAGCATATTTAAACTAGAGGGGTAAGGTTGAGGAAATTAATAGTTAGGCAGGACTCATTGTTTATGGTTATGTGATAGGTCGTGTGTTGATATAATCTGTGGGTTTAGAAAGTGCACGCTATGTACCATAGTCATTCGCACAAGCTATAATCACTGCGCACCTGTTGGGAAATGTGGGATGGAAAGGACCATGAATTAACATCGGTATATCTGCGGTTTTATAACAACAACCATTTTATTTATTGACAAAACAAAAATGCCTCAGTAGATATAGGTTTAGTTATTTTTGATACAAACGGTAATCTCAATAGTTCTTGAATAATTTATATGGGCATTGTGTAAGAAATATTTTATTTCCATTTAAAAAGTTTTTCATCAAATGACCCCCTCCATGTCCACGACTAATATTCAAGAACTGTTAATTTTATATAGGCCTGTATAGGTAGGTATTGGTAATGCATATTAAAAGTTATAGCTACATAGCACATGACTTGACGTATGAATACGTGAACGTAGATATAATAATAATAATATTTAGCACCGCTTCTTACTACCCGTTTGGGTTATACGCTTAAGTACTAATTACGCTAATGGATTAGGAATTGGGAGGGTTGAACTTAGAGGAAGTGAACCCGCATTTGCGTGGAGGGAGAGTGGAAAACCATTTAGGAAAAACCACCCCCAGTTCACCCAACCGAGATTCGAACCTCGATCTCCCCGTCCTCGGCGGTTGAGCTCAACACGACTAGCGCGTTAGCCAACTACGCCACCGAGGCGGGTGAAAGTAGATATAGTTTGTTGCACCGCGTCTTACTACCCGTTCCTGTTATACGCTTGTGTACTAATTACGCTAATGGTTTTAAGGATTAGGAAGGTTATATTTAGAGGAAGTGTACCCACATCTGCGTCGAGGAAAAGTGGAAAACAATTTTGTAAAAAAAAACTCAGTACACCCGACCGAGATTCGAACCTCAATCTCCTCGTCATCGGCAGTCTAGTCTACTGCGAGAGTAGTGCGTTAAACGCCGCGGCCACCAAAGCGGATATAGATCTAGTATTATTAGCACCGCGTCTTACTACCTGTTCGGGTTATACGCACTTACGCTAATGTGCAATGGTAGGGTGATTGTGAGATGAAATGGAGGACCTACAGTTTAACGTGGAATCCGAACCATGGTGGAGGCCTGGCATTCCTCACATTCACAAGTTGTGATTAATACACGTCTTGTCAGAGTCAAAGGAAGGATTTGGGCAATCAGATAAATCTGTGCCGGGACCCGAGGATTGAACCCCGGATCTCCAGCACAGAAGTCTGACACCTTACCCCTATATATAGATCTAGTAGCTTTTCTTTATGTCAGATAAGGTTCTTCCTATGAAAATCAACCCCCTCTCCACTACTCCTCAGCTCCAAGCAATAAGTGTTACTGTGCCAATATATCTATTTATATCATGTATAGATCATGGAGGGGAAGGTAGAGGGTAAAGGAGGTATGATAAGGTTCGGAATGCTAACAGATATCAAGAAAGGAAGAAGCTGCAAAAGAATGAAAGAAGACACTCAGGACTGAGGAAAATGTAAAATGCCCAGTTAATACCTGTCTCAAGACAGATTTAAAGAAGATGAAGAACAATATAACTGACCTGGGGTGCAGGTCATGAACTAGTAAGCGACTATTAATACTCTCCAGTGCTTCTCAAAGGATGTGCCGTAAAATTCTACACTTTATTTTGTTGGAATGTTCAAAAACCTTAATTCATTTATTTTCCGTAGAGTTAATGGTTTACAATCAAAGAGTTGAATAGTTATTGAGAATCTTGTCACTTCTTGCGTGAAAGTACGATTCGTGGCTGGATAGAAAAAGACATACATTTCCTGTTCAACTGAGCGAAGTCTCTGCGCATGCGCATGTACAAATCTCCGGTATTGCCGCCTACTTGAACGTTCAATGTGCCGCAAGGACTCACCACAAAATAACAGTGTGCCGTGAACAGAAAAAGCCTTGAGAGCTCTCTGCTCTGGACAGATGAACTGTTCGTTTCATTTGAAAAGAATCACTTGGAACTATTCCCAAGAGAGAACAGTTGTGTACACCTCTACAACATGTACCTTAACGAACAACTTCATATCGGAGAAGGTGCGTCCAATGTACGTCCTCTTGTGTAACGGACCACTCCCGTCCATTGTTTTGCAAACAAGAGTTCCTCTGCAGATCAAGACAAAGTGTAGGTCAAACCTGTGTCGAGATCTTGTCGCTATTGAACGTTCTCGAGAGAGGAGCGACTGGGTAGTAAGGGATCATTACAGGAACTATCCGCTCTCAGGAGTTGTTCGGGACGACCCAGACTTCTTACAGGAGACATTACCTTCGCTTGGATATAATGGTGGAAGAATAAAATAATAATTTGATTTATTTCCAGGAAAAAAAAAATATTCCACCTATTTAAATGGAAAGAACGTACTCGAGATATTCCAAGATTTAAAGTTTCCACTTCAGTTTATAATTGATCCCATCATCATCATCATCATCATCAACAGTTTCCAGCCTGTGGCTGGGTCAGTTTAGTAAAATGCTTGAATATTCCCCTTCCACCATCATTTCTTCCTTAAATTGCTTCCATTCTTCCCATTTCATTTGTACACTTTCTGTTATCTGCTCCTAACATCTCTTTCTTGTTCTCATTTGCGGTATTTTTCCTAAATAATTTATTTCCATAATTTTCTTTGGCATCCTCTCTTTCTTCATCCTCATTACATGGCCATACCATGTCAGTCTTGCTTCCTCTACTATCTCATGTACTCCAACATCCTCATTACATTGCCATACCATCTCATCCTTGTTTCCTCTACTATCTCATGTACTCCAACATCCTCATTATATTGCCATACCTTGAGGTGACCTGGTGGTCTAGGGGTAAGGTGTCAGACTTCTGTTCTGAGGTTCCGGGGTTCAATCCTCGGTCCCGGCACAGATTTATTTGATTGCCAAACCCTTCCTTCACCTCTGACAAGATGTGTATTAATCACAACTTGTGAATGTGAGGAATGCCAGGCCTCTACCGTGGTTCGGATTCCACGTTAAACTGTAGGTCCTCCATTTCATCTCACAATCACCCTACCATTGCACATTAGCGTAAGTGTGTATAACCCGAACGGGTAGTAAGACGCGGTGCTAATAATAATAATAATAATATTGCCATACCATCTCAGTCTTGTTTCCTCTACTATCTCATGTACTCCCAAAGTACGACTTGTACAATACTTCCTTACACTTCAAGGGCACTTCTCTTCTCCATAGCAGGTCTCTTACACACTTAGAGAACAACTCTCCCTGCTGTCCTCTTCTCATTAAATCCTCTCTACTTCCATCCTTTTCCTCAATCACGCTTCCAAGATATTTTACAATCTGTACTTTTCTCAGCTCTACTCCATCCAACCTTATAGCTTTAATAGAACGTATCCTTTTACTCCCAAAGGACGTTTATGCCAAAAAAGTTATCAAATTATTTACGATAACGGCGATTACGGTTTTGTTCTAACATTTTGAAATGCATTTTGCTTCATGTAAAATTTTCGATTTTTTTTTTCTGGAAAATAGTTTCAACTTTTTAATTTTGAATAAATTCTATTAAGATGCCCTAAGTCTAATATCGCAAATATACTATTCATTTATTATAGTGTATATCATTATAAAAGGCCCATACATGACTTATCATGGAATCTAAGACACATTCTTCGATGAGCCCGTGTATATAGGAAACATATTCAAACATTTCTAGATGGGTCTAAGGACGGAAAGGGGGGGGGGGGTTACAGCCCCATCACCCTCCACCCTTCTTATTAACACCCCCGGATCACTGTCCTAGGCGAGTCTGGTTCGACTATTGAGACTTCTGATGACAATATCTACTATATGTATATAACAAGGTAACTGATGGATCCCACGGCAATTGTTAATCGATCTTGAAGCAATTTTTAATCGTCTCACTGCAATCTCTAGTCGATATCGAAGCAATCTTCAGTCAATATTGCGGCAATTTTCAGTCTATATAGCGGAAATTTCCAATTGATTTCGCGGAAATCTTCATTTTGTATCGTGGAAATTTCCAATCGATCTCACGGTAATCTTCAGTCGATTTCCTGGTAATCTTAAGACGATTTCAAGGCAATCTTCAGACAATATTTCTGCAAGTTTTAGTGAATCTAGCGGAAATATTCATTTTATCTCATGGAAATTTCCAATTGACCTCACGGCAATTTCCAATCGATCTAACGGCAATTTCGAATTGATAACTTAAGAAAACCACATCTTCATTAAAGTGAATCTCTGAGTCCTCTAACCTCTCAAATATATCACGTATTTTAAAATAATATTTAAGTGTGACGAAAATAACCATAATCGGTCATTTTCGGTAATGTTAAAAAGAGTTAAATATTTAATATGGAAATATTAATTTTATTTATAGTAAATTTTTCTCTAAGGAGGACATACATATTTGAAGGAAGTTGGAATCTAAGGAATAAATATAAGTTGTATTTAAAAAAATGCAAAAGTAGAATGGAGAAACGATGGGTGATCGTGGGAACTTTGATAGGTTTGTGAGTCGATAGTGATCCAAAAAGGGTGCTGAACCCCTGACATTCAGACAAGCTCGTCATGGTATTGAATGAGCCAATATCTAGATCTGTATGTGTAGTTCTAGGTGCTCCATCCCAGAAAACATTCACATTATTTCATGTTGAGGTAGGCAGTTCACATAATATTTTATTTATACTACCTGTATTGTGCATTTAAAATAACCAATCCTCGTCTTGAAGTGATATGTTTATGTAGGTGTGAAAGTGGATGCAAAGATGAAACTGGTTTCGAATTAATGCGAGTTTACAAACCGAGTTTGATCATGCGATTGCATAAAGAACTATTTACGAGCATACAGTGATACAGGCGCATTCCTTTTGGACAGCTCCATGAAACGAGCGGTAGGATACTCCTGTTTCCATCTCGGGTGGGGACGCAGATTACGTCATAACACGACTCGCAAACCAACTAAAACCAAGGACACTACTTCTAATGCCACAAAATCGGCTCTCTAGTGCTTGGATGTTTTCTGACTGGATAGAAGGGCGGACATATATATATATATATTTATATATATATTTATATATATATAAATATATATATTTATATATATATTTATATATATATATATATTACAACTTTCTCAATACCACTTAGAATCGAACTAAGGCCTTCCTAGTACTTGTGATTGATTACTCTAAAGCCGTATGCAAGAATGAGAATGAGTAAGAGTGAAGGCTGAGTGAAAAGTGAGTGGAATTTATTTGATTGCCATTGGTCCGTCTGCATGAACGTAACCCTATTAGATTACAAATCAACGACACTCACTTCTTACTCAATCTACACTCTTAATCATTCTCATTCTTGAAAACCGCCTTAAATCTTTAGACATGAGGGCAGGCTGTAAATTGGTTGGATTTACTTGCATTGGGTCTACCAAGCAAAGCTTACTTGATTTAAATTAGTTGAAACATTACACCTGGACACGGTAATCGAACCCGGATCCACTGACTTAGCATACTAATACTCTACCACTGAGGGATCCAGGATTTGTCCCGTACTTAGGGTAAGTACTCATTCATATTATTATTATTATTATTACTATTAGCACCGCGTCTTACTACCCGTTCGGGTTATACGCACTTACGCTAATGTGTAATGGTAGGGTGATTGTGAGATGAAATTGAGGACCTACAGTTTAACGTGGGATCCGAACCACGGAAGAGGCCTGGCATTCCTCACATTCACAAGTTGTGATTAATACATGTCTTGTCAGAGGTGAAGGAAGGGTTTGGCAATCAGATAAATCTGTGCCGGGACCGAGGATTGAACCCCGGACCCTCAGCTCAGAAGTCTGACACCTTACCCCTAAACCACCAGGTAACCCCCTCATTCATATTTTAAGGCAGAGTCTGGAATGGACGTGTGTAATCGTTGGCTCCACACGAGAGACAAATAATATCGCGAGCTATTGGATACCACAGTTATTTGCGACTCGTGAGGGTGCGTGAAGAACTACCTTGAGCATGAGACAAATCCTGGATATCCCAGTGGTAGAACATTGGCAGTGTCGTCCGGGTTATACTTGTACTCTGTTTTGATTCGTTATTATCCTGTCTTTGTAACAAATCAAAACAGAGTACAAGTATAACCTGGGTGACACACATCCGTTGATTTTCAATTTAATCTCCTAAATAATCAATTATCTCGAAACTTAACACAAGCAAAATGTATGTGAACAATTGAGTTAAATAAGTTCACTACTAATAGATCCTTAATACTCATTTTAATAATTTTGTTAAAGAAGTTACTTACATGTCGTAACTTTAATTTTAATAGGTTTCATGTTGATATGTTACACTGTTAACTGTCTTTGTTCACATGAATAAAGTACATCATTAATAATCTAGTCAAACTAGTTATCCTTTCTATTAGTCATTTTTATACTTGTCTTTGCTTAAAATATTTTAGTCATTACAGAACACGTTTTCCTTGTTAACTTGTTTTTCAAACAATTTACTAGTATATATAATTAATTCAACTAATAAGTTCATTATTAATGGTATACTAATTTACCTATTACTTTTTTTATATATATTCTTATTTTAAAAGTCATACCTTTCATTTAGCCTTTAAAATAGTTTATGTTAAAGTTATTAAAATTTATTTTATTGTCTTTGTTAACATTTTTAAGGTATTAACAACTACAATATAGTCAAATTGCCAATTTATCCACAAGTCAATTTGCTTATCAGCCAATCCTATAACCTGCTATTGCTTACAATATTTTAATCATCACAGATTATTATTATTTCCTTGTTTATCTGTTAATTTAATAATTCCAGAACATTATTATTGTAACAATCTTACTGATGAATTTTTAGACGTGATGTTGTACCGGTTTTAATTGACTTCATGGTGACCTGGCGGTCTAGGGGTAAGGCTAGGGTTCCGGGGTTCAATCCTCGGTCCCGGCACAGATCTACCTGATTGCCAAACCCTTCCTTCACCTCTGACAAGACGGTGCTAATAATAATAATAATAATAATAATAATAATAATAATAATAATAATAATAATAATTATAATATTATAATAATAATAATAATAATAATAATTATTATTATTATTATTATTATTATTATTATTATTATAATACATTGATGTCTTTCTTTAAATAAATCGTCTTGTAAGTTATAGGCAACATATCAATTCAAGTAAATGTAACATCTAAGTGGGTTCCTTATATTATAATTTCATATTTCTCACCACTACAACTATAATAAATATTACTAGAATAAGTAATATTAATTAAAATGTGTTTCCTGTCTTAGGACAGCGCCGTAATTACAATGATTTGCAGCTTGTGTGTTGATATTCCTCTAATCCTACTTAAATCCTGTTTGAATCAAACCTAACCTGCACTTGCGACTTCGAGGACTAAACATCAAGCTCATTTAGTCTAGTTTACCAGTGACTGAGATGTTGAGGTTCAAATCCCAGCCGGGTGTAATGAAGGGTTTCTNCCAAATAGTTTTCCACTCTCACTCCACGTGAATTCAGGTGCATCCCGCATAGGTTCTACATTTATCATACCTTACCCTCATTAGTAGTAGTTAAATTTGAATATCCCGGACGGGTAGTAAAAACACTGTGCTAAAAAATAAAATGTTTCTACTGGAGAAATAATTTATTTATTACCTGCTTCGGTGTTCAAATGGTCTAAGGCGTCACTCTTGTGTTAGACTAGACTGCCGATGACAAGGAGATCGGGGTTTGACTCGCGGTTGGGTTCACTGGGGGTGGTTTTACCAAAATGGTTTTTCACTCTCCATCCACGCATATTCGGGTACACCTTCTATATATTCAACCTCACTCATATCTAATTCATTAGCATAATGAGTACGTATGCGTATGAACTTAACAGGTAGTAAGATGCGATGTTAAATAAATATTATATTTATTTTGACCTAAAAGAGAGTTTTTATATAAAAAGTGAGAAAATACTGCCCTTAGATCGTGCTACTTACACTCCAATATTAAGAAATAAAACGTGTATCTGACCTGTTTTCTTTTCTCCCTCTATTTCTCTTTATGACAACTGTAACAGAAGAGGAGGGTGTGTCTGAGGTCAGTAGTAGGTTGACCCGGACCGCAATAACTCCTGACCGCGATATTGTAGCGAGCGTCCCACCCGCAGTATAAATACGACACGGCCGAGTGACCACGACAGTCGGGGGAGGGAGAGGGGGGAACATTGCTCCAATGCACCCCGGTTGACCCTAGCGGGACGAGAGAGAAAGGTATAGCCGAGACGGATACCTTGGATACGACTTAAATTAGTGTATTTTTGTGAGGGGGGGCGCTGTATTGTGACACTATCTCTCAAATGAGGGAAAGTGATTTTTTTTTTGAAAATTGTTTTTTGTATTTGAACACGACTTACATTCAATCCATCCCTTGTTGGAAATAAATATGTTCTCCTGATATATATATATATATATATATAT
>CABFWO010000446.1:75366-89830 GCA_902155825.1 Timema genevievae | reverse complement strand
TATGTTCTTCTTATATATATATATATATATATATATATATATATACAGTCGAATTTTCATAGGAAAAACCTTTTCTGACAGATACTTCACTATATCTACTATCATTGTATTCATACGTCAAGTAATGTGGTCTACTGCTGTCACTTTTGATCCATATAAAATAACAGATAATAACAATAAAATGTTATCAATGTTGACAACAACAACAACAACAAAAGTTAGTATTTCATGAAGGTTCTTCATATGAAAATTGGACTATATTTTCCTCATGCTCTAAGTCTGGGCTATTCAGATATTTACACAGATAGGAGGTGGATAATCAACGGTTGGATATAGAAGAAATGTATCCACATTTGCATGAAGGGACCTAGGATATTAGGCCTTATTTACCCTTATCTCTTTGTTGCACTATCCAAGAAATATTTAAAAAAAACTATGATTTTTAACATTTTAAATAAAATAATTATAATAAAAAATGTGCCTGGTTTTCTAGGGGCCTCTTCAATCCAACCGACCTTGGTCGCGAATGATCGAGCTGGAAGATGTACTTCTTGAACGACTGCACTGTTAAACTAGATAAATGAATTGTTCATATCATTGAACTGAATCGCTGTGAACTGTTCCCAGTTTTGCTCATCTCTACTCTCTCTCTACTCTCTACTCTCTCTCTCTCTCTCTCTCTCTCTCTCTGAAGATGTGAAAAAAGAGCCAAGTCCCGAGGAACCCGCCGTGAAGGAGTAAAAGCGACAACTTCTAATAAACCTCGCGGACAAACAAACAAACAAACGTCTCATCTTGTCACGGACGACGCCACGAGGACCACTTGCCAACCGGAGCGACTGACTGGAGGGGGATCTCTCTAACCGTGTGACGTCACCACACTTCTATCTCACATGGGGGAACCTCCAACTGTGGGTTGAGATCAGGAGGAGAAACCTGGTATCCAGACAGAGATCACTCCTGTCTTCATTGTGTTCTGGAGCAAGAGAAGGTGAACAGAGATCACTCCTGTCTGCATTGTATTCTGGAGCTAAGAGAAGGTGAACAGAGATCACTCCTGTCTGCATTGTGTTCTGGAGCAAGAGAAGGTGAACAGAGATCACTCCTGTCTGCATTGTTTTCTGGAGTAAGAGAAGGTGGACAAAGCTCGATCCTGTCTAGATTGTGTTCTGGAGCAAGAGAAGGTGAACAGAGATCACTCCTGTCTGCATTGTATTCTGGAGCAAGAGAAGGTGAACAGAGATCACTCCTGTCTGCATTGTGTTCTGGAGCAAGAGAAGGTGAACAGAGATCACTCCTGTCTGCATTGTATTCTGGAGCAAGAGAAGGTGAACAGAGATCACTCCTGTCTGCATTGTGTTCTGGAGTAAGAGAAGGGGATGTGAACAAAGCTCTATCCTGTCTATATTGTGTTCCAGAGGTTCGTGGAGCGGGCGTCATTCACCGAGGAACACATTTGAATTATTTGAAAATATTTGAAAGAAATGTTGTACCTTGGAAGTAATTATTGTTTTCATACAAGAAAAAAACTTTAAAAAATTGGAGGGACCCCATTTTTCCATCCATGCTTAATGGACCATGTATTTATTTAATTTCCAAAGAATTATCTAGCGACGGGCTATTACTACACTGTACCCACCCAAGTGTTGAGTGATGGGTACAGGATGTTATTTGTAACCACCCAAGTTCTGAGATCTAAGTGCTGAATATAATTTAATGGGTAAGAGTTGTATATCAGCTATAATTTTGTGGAAGTCTTTTTTTTCTCCATAACTTACGTGATAGGGTTCCCAAATGTTATAAAAGGGAGTGGTTGATTTTTAAAAAAACATAAGTTATGGAGGTGTAGATCTTCACAAGTTTGAATAAGCGATTTTTAGCCTACATATGTCGACAAGTTAAATAATATTCTATCCACAAGAAAGGGCCTTTTGCTACTATGGAAATATCCTCCAAGAAGGCTGTGTTGGAGAGCAGTGAAATACGTTGGAGACGTTTAGAAATCTCACATTACCGGGAAGTGGTTTGATATATTTTAATAAACTTTTCATTAAAATGTAGTTGAAAGTTATCAACATGTTTCCGACCAGTTAAAAAGTTTAAATTTTAAGTTTAAAGTCTTTTATAAAATAATTCAACAAAGCTTTACGCAAAAAAAAAATACTTTTGAGATTAAAGTAGCGTCATAAACCTAGCTCTAGTCTTCTTTTATCAAATAAAGTCTTGGTTTGATTGGGTCACAACAGGAAATTTTAAGACAAGATGGTTTTGCTTTATTAAGTTTTATGTAAGTTATCAACGCTGTTATTTTTCTACTAGGAGTCCAACGACATAGCTCAGTCGGTATCGTGTCTACCTATTGAGCCAGGGGTTCCGGGTTCAATTCCTGAGATGGCCTAAAAATGCATCATCGATTAAATGAGGGCCTCCCATTTCAACAGTGATGAATTAATGTCCTGCAGATTGGTGTTGTAGCTGTTCTAGATCTAATATAATTTAACAACTAGCGTAATTAGTACATAGCATATAACCCGAACGGGTATTATTATTATTATTATTATTATTATTATTATTATTATTATTATTATTATTATTAGCACCGCGTCTTACTACCCGTTCGGGTTGTACGCACTTACGCTAATGTGCAATGGTAGGGGTGATTGTGAGATGAAATGGAGGACCTACAGTTTAACGTGGGATCCGAACCACGGTGGAGACCTGGCATTCCTCACATTCACAAGTTGTGAATAATACACGTCTTGTCAGAAGGTGAAGGAAGGGTTTGGCAATCAGATAAATCCGTGACGGGACAAAGGATTGAACCCCGGACCCTCAGAAAAGAAGTCTGACACCTTACCCCTAGACCACCAGGTCCCATAATGGGTAGTAAGACGCGCTGTTAAATTAAAATAAAATCTACTGGGAAATAGCCAACACTTCCTCCCCTCGGAAGGTAGAGGGGGGAAAAAAGTAGATAATCTCCACCCTCTTTTACGAGCACCCACTGTCTACGCCCAATTGAATATGATTTTAAGTTTGTACGAGTCTAAACTGTCCTCTTAAATATATTTTAGAGAAAACATGTTTAAAAATTGACTGGAGGAGAACCAATCACCCTCCCCTCTTTCTTAAAATGTTTTGAAAAACACCCCAATAATAGTTTCACATGTGTAGCCCCTTAAATAAATGTCTTCTTTATCTATAGTTCCGCACGAGAGCTGAACCCACAATGATCGGTGACTAAGATTGTATGGATGGTAAGCTAGTGACCTCCAAGACAGGTATCTGCCAGAGAATGGTTGACCTTGCAACTTGTGTACTTGAGAGCAGGCTACCTCCATTAAACAAATTATTAGTTTACTGATGATTTGATTGAGTGTTCGTGTCAGACGCGAGGAGGGTTCGTTTATAGCTTCTGTGCAAGAGCTGCCCTCGTGCAAGTTCGGTACAATGTTGCTAAAGCTGCCCTCGTGCAAGTTCGGTGCAATGTTACTAGAGCTGCCCTCGTGCAAGTTCGGTACAATGTTACTAGAGCTGCCCTCGTGCAAGTTCGGTACAATGTTGCTAGAGCTGCCCTCGTGCAAGTTCGGTACAATGTTGCTAGAGCTGCCCTCGTGCAAGTTCGGTACAATGTTACTAGAGCTGCCCTCGTGCAAGTTCGGTACAATGTTACTAGAACTGCCCTCGTGCAAGTTCGGTACAATGTTACTAGAGATATTTTAGGCACGCTTCATAAAACCTAACCATTTATATCTAATGATTCGATTAATTTTAAATTATTCGAAAAAAAATCAGCCCCGTGATGTAGTGGTCATTGAACCTGACTACCAAACTATGGGTCCCTGGTTCAATTCCCGGATGATACCTTGGGTATTTTTTCCCTAAAGGGGAATCACCCCAACAGTCACCAGGGTTTGGTTAGTTAGGTTTAAGTTAGGCTTAAGTGTTTCCACTGGTTCCACACCCTCATAGTCTATCACCCTCAAACTCACTATCACCATCATCTCAGCTCATCGGGACATGGAAAGAGTTTCCATGGAAAGGATGTACGATTAGTACATTTGGGCGTCCCCTGAGAAACAGGACCGGTACATTAGTACTGGCTACTCCTTCCACTACTGAGATACGAACGATGTAGCGTAGAAACAATATTAAATATAGTTGAAAAATGACACCTGGAGACGGGAATTGAACCCGAGACTTCTAGTTTTGTAGCCAGGTGCACTGACCGCTATGCCGTGGGGCCGGTTGGGTTACTAGTAATATAGTATTACTAAGAAAATAAGAATTATATGTTATTTCCAAATAAGTTGACTTTAGCTATTTTCAGCCAATGTTTGCAATTAAGAACCTTCTTATAGCTGTCACCTACATTCCCACCGCAGATATGGTATAGTACTTGATGCTAGTACTTTAAAAAAAACATAAATGATTGCATAAAACCCACAATGATGTGCAAGAATACATGTAATATTTTTTTAAAGTAAATAGAATGCATTCATTCCAAATGAAGCTAACATTAAGAGTTTTAATGTCCAAAGCAAACGGACTCGCATGATAAGTTTCCTGGTTCATTGCGCAGTCGAGAGGGCTCAAGGGGGGAAAGAAACTGGTCGTTTGAAGATCAACGGAGTGTAAAAAAAAACACCTTCGAGCTAGACGGTTGTTACAGCGAGACACTCAAGTGTTACAAGGCGAGCTGGAATTTCAAGTTCGTTCAGACACACACTGGCGTCTTGTGTTTCACGACACAGTGCGTCTGAAACAACCGCGTTGGCAGGACAAAGGGCGGACAAATAGTGGTCTAAATAGTGGACACAGGTAGAAGACTAGTCGAGGAGTGAGAACATTTCTGAATAAAGCTGAGTGTACAAGTGAGTAAAACAAGATTGGACAGCCCGACTTTCAAAAGGAGGAGGTTATGGGATAACGACGAGGATCAACAGAAATATGAAACATGCTAATTGAGTAAGTAAAGAAGAAAAAGGATAAGAAACATAAAAATAATCTACGATAAAAGTTACTAAAAACTGTTTGTACAAGAATAAGCTTTAAAAAAAGAAGATTGTGTCTTTAATCCGTGAAGTTTCGTCAGCGTATCCGATGGTAAAGCGAGATAGTTGAGAAACATATTTTGTCATAGAAGACAGTGACCTTAATAGAGACAAACGTTGACGATACAACACCCCCTAAAGTGCTTCACAAGATGGCCGACTTGCTGACCAAGGACAACCCTGTCTTCTCTGGTTACGTCTTCTGGAGTCTGATCCTGATGCTCAAGATGCTGTGCCTGTATTTCCTGACGGTGAGGCAGAGGTTCCGCAAGAAGGTGTTCATCAGTCCGGAGGACCTGTTCTTCGTGAGGGGCGGCGGCGGCGAGGTGCGAAACGACGACGATGACGTGGAGAGGGTGCGCCGCGCTCACAGGAACGACCTGGAGAACATCCCTCTCTTCCTGGTGGCGGGATTGTTCTATGTCCTGACCGACCCCAGTCCGGATGTCGCCCTCAACCTGTTCCGGGTGTACGCTGTCGCCAGGATCCTGCACACCCTCGTCTACTCTCGTCTACGCGGTGTACCCCGTCAGACAACCTGTGAGGGCGATCCTGTTCTTCGTGGGACTCATCGTCACCCTCGTCATAGTGCTGCTATCCTTGGTGACCTTCCACCATGTGTAGGCTCCCCGGTCATTCGGACGATGTTTCCGCACTGAACTCACTACTGAATTCAGTACAAATTGACTGTTACTGAGTGAACTACCAACTATTATGGAACCCTCTTCAGTGGTCACATGGTCTAAGTTGCTACTCTCACAGTAAATTAGACTGCCGATGACGACAAGGAGATTGAGGTTCGAATCTTGGTCGAGTGTACTGAGGGTCGTTTTTCAAAAATGGTTTATTGCACTCTTTCCACGTAAATGCAGGCACACTTTCTCTAAATATAATCTTCATAATCCCTAAAACCATAATTGTAGTTAGTACATAAACCCGAACGGGTAGTAAGACGCGAAGCTAAACTAAACTATCATGAATATTATTAGTAATCAAATAACCATCATAGAAACTTGTGCGTAGCTTGGTAGTAGCGCTGATCCAAGTTTTCACAGATGTTTTGGTATGAACACATAAACAGAAGCGATACCGGAAGTTGTAGATTGTCAAATTGCGCATTGATTCGCTTTTTCAAACTTTCTTTTTTCTTAAAAACATATTTGAGGGGAGTGGGGGATTTTCACCGCGTCTTACTACCCGTTCGGATAATACGCATATGAAATATTTACGCTAATGTGCTAAATATGAGTAAGGTTGAAGTTAGAGAGAGTGTACCCACATTTTCTTGGCGGGAGAGTGGAAAACCTTTTTTAGGTAAAAACACCCTCACTACACCCGACAGGTTTTCGAACCCTGATCTTGCAGTCATTGGTATTCCAGAGTATTGCGAGAGCGACACCTCAAACCATGTGGCTATCAAAGGGGGTGTTTCGTGATAGCTGCCATCATGGTTTATCTATTGAATTAAGTATGAAATCACTGGCCGAGAGTAAAGAAAGAGTGGTAATCCTCGCAAGAGGAGGGGAATTCCCGTCTACAGGATCCAGTGGCTCCAGGGATGTCCAGAAGAGAGGAACGTGGCCAGGCCTGGTTATTGTTGCCAAGACTCGTATGTCCAGTGATTTGGAGCTCACTACAAATAACATGCCTTTAATAACCACACTTATGTTTTTAACTTCTGTTTAAAAAAAAATCATTTTACAAGGGTTGTAAGGACACGGGCTAGTTCAAATACCTTTTGGCCGTTCTTTGTTCAGACAGAATGAAAGGAAGATCAAGTTAAGGTTAGTAATTTCGCAGTTTTCATCACAAGTTATTTTTTTATTGTTTTGGCCAAATTAAATAAAATAATTCTCCAGTAGAAACATAGAGTTTAATTTACTTCACCTGGTGATATCCCCAGCTGTTGGATATATATGATGAGCATAGCGGTATTACATTAGAAACTTTTTAAATTAAGAGAAAAAGTTGTCATTAAATTCCAGGACACTCTTGACAGATATTCAACAACTGTTGATATCACCACGTGAGGAAAATCTAGCTAAATATTTGTACTGAACAATTGGTCAAACAAAATGTTTCGCTTACTAAAATTTAAAAATCCAGTCCTTCCCTCTTGTGTGTGAAAGGAACTCTGAAGCTCTAAAGACGTGGGAAATCGGTGACCTTGAAGAGATTTCAAGGCCAGAGCAATAATTACTCGTGTTATTTGCTGAGAGGTGTACAGAACTGTTATTGTCGTCTTTCCATTAACATATCAGACGATTACACGACTGTAATGGTTATTTTGTTAAACAAATTCACTCACGCAAAGTGTTGAGAAATGTTCTTATTTGTTACGAGGTAAATAAATGTAACCCTACCACTGTTTATTATGTACAGCACATGTTAAAAAATTAAATAGCTTTTTAACTCAAAGTTAGTTTTAAGATGTTTTATTTTTTTTAAAAAACCTAATTTAATTCCAAATCCTCCCGCATACAGTTCAATTTTCACAGAAGGAACCTTATATGCAGCTATACAAGCTACTAGATCTACTTTTACGTATCCATACATCGAGTAATGTGATCTACAGCTGTCAATTTTGATGAGTATTTCAATACTAATAAAATAACATTAATTATATAGTAAAATATTATCAACTTTGATCGCAAAAAAGAAGTTTATATTTTCTAAAATGGCTCTTCTTATAGTATGATAGACTTGACTGCAGACTTGGCAGTCCCACTACTGCGCCTGCGCAAGAATCCAAAGCAACATAGAAGCTGGTTTGTCCATAGAGATTGCAAGGCGGGCGAGTCTTGTCAACCGGAACGCTCGGACTAATTCCTCCTTGGCAATACTGTGACGTAACATATCAACTCCATAGAGGAGCTTAGCACACCTCGTAGCGAGACATTTTGATCATCTGGATTGCAAAAAAAAAATTATAACTTCTGGGCGTTTCTCTGATGTTGAAATACATGTTGATAGGTTGCAAAAAATGGTCTAGAGACTTTTTTAAATATTACGTCTTACTACCCGTTCGAATTATACGCCTATGTGCTAATTACACTAATGTGTTAGGGATTAGGAAGGTTTAATTTAGAAGAAGTACGCCCGCATTTGCGTGGAGGGAGAGTGGAAGACCATTTAAGGAAAACCACCTTCAATGAACCCTACCGGGATCAGAACCCGATCTCCCCGTCTCCAGCAGTCTGGTCTAACATTATAGTAGAGCGTTGGACCATGCAGCCACTGAAATGGATCATTTTGAATTCAAAATAAAAATTGTGTGAGATTTTATTTCAAACTTTATCTTGGAAATTATGTAATATTAAGAGCTAAATAATATTTTATCGTTGGGATAAATAATATTTTCAGCTTGTAAGAACCGTTGTAGGATTTCAGCAGGAAGAAACTTTTTAGAAAACACAAAAATACGCTAAACACTGATAAAATAAACAGCACAGGAATGAAAAAACTACTAGCTAGAAATTTAACAGCATAAATTCTCACCACTATAGATCCAATTAGATAATTATTAGTGAATAGTTTCAAAGATGGTTGAAGATTATCACGCTAAAATGTGTTTAAAACTTGTTATTGGTAAAAAGATATGTGGAATAAGGCCTCATTCATCTTTATAATTAAAGTCTTCCTCGTCAAATACTAGGCCTATCAACTTTACAGAGATTTTGAGCTTTCGCTGTTTAAGTCCAAGCAAAACGTATGTTTTACCCCTTCATACCGCGATGAGAACTTTAAAGCGACCCCTCACCCAGCTCTTATCTCAACTCTTACAGTTGTGTGGGGGGTGGAACTTAATATTTAATTTCTTAGAAAATCGGATAGATACAAAGATAAATATTTTATCTACCGATACACAACAGCTATATACTTCATGGTTTCCATGGAGATGTAAACAAAGAATGATTGTTCAGACGAGCCACTGCCTACACAACAGGAAAGGTGGAAATTCGCTAGGAAAGTCGAGTTTTACCTGGAAGCTGATTTTTTTAAAAGAGATTCTGGGTCCCTAACCTTAAAAATAAGTTTTTGTTTGCTAAAATCAGTTCTACCGTTTTCTCGTGATTTCATCCACCAGAAATGGGCTTTTTAAATTATATGATAAATTTAGAAGATTTTTAATTTGATATGAATGATTTAGCGAGTACTGTCCAAGCAACAAACAGCCGTATGGGCCCATGAACTCCAACGCAACCACCATAAAATGTAATATATTTGGCTTATATATATATCAGTCAAATAAAATAAAAATCAACACCCTTGGTCACGAGGGAAGGCCATCAGGTTTCCACACAGCCTGTACCTCCCTCAGGATCAAGCTTCAACCTCTCATCTAATGTAGTTCAACCTGAAGTCGTGCGAGTGCTAATAAGGTGACATCAAGGTGAGACGTGATAGCTAACAGCTGCAGTAAAACCCTGAACCCACGACCTCTCTAACCAAGAGCCCTCCCCTGCTGTGATTGAACCTCTGTGGGTGCGCCACAGGGGGTTACTGTAATTACAAAATTACAATAATGTTCTAATTAGCTCCCTCGCCGTAGTGGCTAGTCAACCTAGCGACACAGATGCACTGCGGGCCTGTATAGTCCTGGCTGCTTTGAGGTAACAATACTCTCGTGTGTATGACAAATGCGCTTTCCTTTGGGTCAAATAATCTAGATCAGGGTTTACCAAACTTTCTCCGGTCATGTGCCCCTTTCTGGGCCATGGTCGAAACAATGTACCCCTTCCAGCTCTTCTTAAGAGAATAAAACAGATACCTAATATCTTGTAAAGTATAAACGGTAATTCCAAATTTATTTTTGTTGTCACCGCGTCTTATTACCCGTTCTGAAATGTGCTAGAGATGAGTAGGGTTAGATTTTAGAGAAAGTGTATCCTCATTTATGTGAAGGTAGAGTGGAAAACCATTCAAGAAAAAAAATGCAACCTCGATATATTCAGCCGGAATTCGAGCTCTTATTCCCCGGTCATCGTCAGTCCAGTCTATTTAGAGAGTGACGCCTGAGACCACGTGACCACCAAAGTGGGTGATGGGTTAAGATTAACATAAAACATTAAGAATCAAATAGCCGAAGCTATTATTTATGCTTTTAGTGAGGATTACTCCATCTAGGTATCATATTCTGAAAATTGAAAAATGACACCTAGACACGGGAATGGAACCCGGGAACTTTGGCTTAGTACGCCAATGCTCTAACCACTGAGCTATCCAGGATTTGTCCCGTCCCCAGGGTCATTCTTCACTCATATTTTAAGGCAGAGTCCATGATGGAATTACCCTGAGCACGGGACGATTCCTGGATAGCTCAGTGGTTAGAGCATTGGCGTACTAAGCCAAAGGTCCCAGTTTCGATTTCCGTGTCCAGGTGTCATTTTTCAATTTTCAGAATATAAAACATTAAGCTAGGAGGGTAGAGGACACGAGTTAATTTTATTTATTTTTCATTTTTATATATTAAAAAAACTTTTCCTTCCAAACCTAATATGACTTGAATATGTTAGTTTAGTTTAATTTTATACACATGATATTATCAACAATAATCAAATATCTATAATGGGCGCTGCAGCAAATGATGATAAGCATTTTGAATAAAAAGTTTTATGTCCAAAGTTCACCATGCTCGTGAGTTAGGGACCGGATTTTGCCTGTTTGCCTTATATTTTCTTTGATCGTAAAATATAGTCAGTTGAGATAAACATGCATTTAGTGTTATCACGAGTATAATTTATGTTAATTTTATAGTGCCTAGATTAAAATTGTCTGTTCTGTTGGTTTTTGTTTATTTTATGGAATAAGTGCCTTAACGCACTTGTTTCGGCTGTGGCCTCTCTGTTTTTCGTACGGTAGGGATTTTATGTTGAAAAATAGAGACCAGTTTCTTAGGAATTGCAAGTCATGGCATACTTGTTTGAAATAGGTTTGAAACTCTACACTTGATAAATAGCTTCCAATGATCGTAGATTGGGTGGAGGATGATAGAGGCAATTGCAGACATCTTGGGAGGAAGTAATATGCCGTTGCTGGAGAAAAGTTCTTCTTCTTCAGAAATGGCGAATTTGGAATTATATCCATTATTTTTATTTCCTTAAGTGCCTATTCTGTTGGCTAAATCCCTTAATTTTAATGCCTATTTGTATGCCTATTTTAAACATGTTTGATGCCTAATAATCCGCTCCCTATTCATGACAGATATTCAACAACTGTTGATATCACCAAGTGTAGACATTTAAACCAAGCTATTATATTTTGTTAGTAACGGTTATAACTGCTTCTAAATATCATATTCTTTAAATTGAAAAAAATAACACTTGAACAAGGGGATCGAACCCAGGTATTTTAGCTTAGTGAGCTAATGCTCTAATCACTGAACTATCCAGGGATCGATTACCGTGTCGAGGTGTCAGTTTTTAATTTAAATAATATGATATTTAGAAGCGGATTTAACAATAATAGCTATCAATTATAGTAGCTTTGCTATCCAACCCATCATGATCTGAGCACTCGTACATTTGTCCTTGTACAATTGGCAGCATTAAGTCCTCCCGAGTCGATGGTGGCTACGTTATCTGATAGAACGTGATCTTAATATATCACATGTATGTAGTTGACGACTTCCACACGTTCATCACAGATCCTGTCTTAAAATATGAGTGAAGAATGACCCTGGGCACAGGACGATTCTTGGATAGATCAGAGGTTATAAAATTGGTGTATCAAGTCAAAAGACTTGGGTTCGACTCTCATGTATAGGTGTCATTTTTCAATTTAAAAATTAAAAGTATTTAATTTATTTTGAGCAAAAAGTTTTTTTTTTTTTTGTTCTGGAAAGTACAAAACGTCCACCATCCACCCCACCACAATGTTATATCCCCGTCATTTCACCAACACGTCGTTGCAATAGTGCAGCCCACCTTGAGGCCAACATCTAGTTCTGTCATCAATCAGGAACTGGATAGAGCAGAAACCAAGCTAGTTCTCAAGCCACAAAGAGAAACAACACAATCCAGTCAAGGACAATGGCTCCATGCAACTCTTGTTTGTTGCAATCCTACCGGCGGGTCAGGGGTCATCGCTGTTTTGTAACGTGACTGGTCGGCGTGGGGAACCTCTAGGTATGTATGACATCTATCCAGACCACCCGTGGTTCGGTTCTCGTTACTTCACGAGCTATTATCGTCCACAGAACGAAAAAAGTAGCTTTCAAATATTTGGGAATAAAGTGGTGGCTCATAAAGGTTGTTATTTGACTGAGACTCTGAACTGGTGGTCACGCATCCTAAGGCATCTGGTTTGGTTGGCCAGTGACAGGTAGGTTGGGGTTTGTATACCGGACGGGTGTAGTGAATTTGTTTTTCCTAAGTGCTTTCTTTCTCATTATTTTCACAATAATGCAAGTACCTTTGCTCTAAATTCTACCTGCTTTACCTTTAAGCCAAAAGTGTAGAAATAAATGTGTCCAAGATGGGTAATAAGATGAAGATAGCGCTGTGTTTTCTTATTGGACATTTGAGGAAATACAAATATATTTCTGAGGTCAACATTGATAACATATTATTATTATTATTATTATTATTATTATTATTATTGCTAAAAGGTTATTTTCACATACCTTCCAGGGTTATTTTACATGCCACAATCGACATGGGACTCAAGGCTTTACTTCCACTCCGAAGGCAGCTGTGCTACGGATTTTCATCGCTCAGTAAAAATCCGTCGACCCCCGGCTGGGTACAAAATTGGTGTTACGTGACAGCAACAGAAACCGCTTCGGCTTCGCTTCAAAAATTTCACCCCTTCACATTGACTTCGCATTTAAAAGTTGACCTTCTTTCACTTAAAGATTAATGCTGTTAAGGTTCAAGTTGTAATTGATGACCTAAAAGACTTTTTGAGAGCAAGCATAAACACCAGCTTCAGTGGTCGCATGATCTAAGGCGCTAGTCATGCAGTAGACTAGACTAACGATGACGGGGAGATTGAGGTTGGAATCTCGGTTGGGTGTACTGAGGCTTTTTTTTAAATTGTTTTCCACTCTCCCTTCATGCAAATGTGGGTACACTTCATATAAATACTAACTTCCTCATCTCTAAAACCATTGGCGCAATTAGTGCATACCCAAACGGGTAGTTAGACGCGATGATAAAAAAAGAACACATCGTAAGGGGTATGCAACATGTATACCATGTGAAACAACTCTTGTAAATGTTTTATTTGTTTTGAATTATGTCTATTATTGGTGTGTCGGGCCGGTTGCAGCAATGCGGAGTAACCGGTTCACTTGTCGACTGCAGGAAGTTCTGAGATACCTGTTTGTTACACATTAATACACGGCCTCCGGCGGAATAACACCACCAGGTTTAGGTCAAAGGGGCGTAGCTCAAGGTTACACGGTCATGTTTTAAATAGGGGGAAGAGGAGGGCTTGGAGTAGAATGTGCCCTTATTTGCGTCGAGGGAGAGTTGAAAAACTTGCTGAGATTCAAGACCCAACATTATTCTTCCTCCCTCAAAAGAACAACTTAGACAAGACAAGAATGATGCCCTGGTCAGTGCGAGCACCGAAAAGGGATTGACCAATTTTAAAACTCTTATTTTGAATTTTATTATTTATTCTAAAAACATTCACACATTTATTATTTACGATATTATGTTAGGGATGAGCGAGGTTGAATTTATAGCATGTGTACTCCCATTTTCGAGGGAGAGAGAGTGGAGAATCATTCATGAAAATTTACTTATAGATAACCCAATTGGTTTTCGAACCCGAATCTCCCCGTCATAGGCTGTCATTTAATATATATATATATATATACACGTATATATATATATAAATATATATATATATTTCCAACCCGCGTGGTCTCAGATATTATCTCTAACTAGTAGTCACTAAATATTTCACTCCATCCTTTACAAACCTCCACAACCCATTTCCTCCAACTAGTAACTACTAGATATTTCACTCCACCCCTTACAAACCTCCATAACCCATTTCCTCCAACTAATAGTTCCTAAATTTCACTCCCTCCCCTTACAAACCTCCACAACCCATTTCTCACGCGCGCGTTATCAAGTTAAGTTAATTTGTATGTCTTATTGATGATCTAACCTCTGCATTTAGAAAGTTCGCAGCTATCGTATGATTTTTGTAGTTTTATAAGATTCGTTTTTGTTGACCTGGTTAATTATGCAAAAAGACCCATTTACGTTCAAGATTAGAAATGTTGGTTAGTGGTAGTGAGCCTGTCTGGTTTGTTGACGTAACTCTGGACCGAAAGGGGTGGGGTTCTTATCTTGGCAAGCTGGTTCTTAAAAGATTTAGACCAGAATTACGAAAACAGTTTGACAATAACACACGTCTTGATGTTCTTAAAGTGGGACCAGACTTGGTCGTCG
>CABFWO010000446.1:31408-75282 GCA_902155825.1 Timema genevievae | reverse complement strand
CCCCCTCCCCCCGCTTCGGAGACCGCATGGTCTAACGCGCTACTATCCTCAAGAGACTAGTCTGCTGATGATAGGAAGATAATGGTTCGAGTCACGGTCCTGTGCACTGAGGGAGGTTTTTCCTAAATGGTTTTCCACTCTCTGCGGGTGCTTTTCCTTTAAATTAAATACCTTCCTAATCCCTAACCCACTAGCGTAATTAGCATATAATCTGATAACCCGAACGGGTAGTAAGACGCGGTACTAAAATAAAAAAGCTTGGTTCACTTGAAAGTGTTGGGTTCGTGCTAGAGCGCGCTTGACAGTAGCAATGGAGACAATTTCCTCATTTGGTTCACCATTCTCTTTCCAATTAAATACTGGGAACACAATTTCTTTTTGTCAGTCGTGTCATAAGATCTACAATGAAAATTAAATAAACTTAAGATGCCACGTTTTAAAAAATGCAATATTATCTTTATCTTAAATAAAACGAATCCTAACTTAGCTTATTATGACAAAAAGAAAAAGAGTCGGCCCCCCTATTCAAAACAAAAGTACTAACCCCATAGTTTTACCAGAAATTTGAAACTTTTTATTCGCATTGATTGTGTGAATGTACCTTAAGACTGCTTATCTGTGACGTCATGACAGGTCAAGATAGGATTCTCCCCATATTAATTAATTAACGTTGTATTCAGCGAGTTTTAAAGATGCAACGTTGAAATAAAAACCATAAAAACTTTAATAATTCTAAAAATAATCTTACAGAGTCATAAAACTATTATTTTTTTATCTTAAAGTAATTTTTTGTAAACTTTTTTTTTATAAATCATCTACAATTCAAGATATATTTGTATTGGTCACAAAAATGTCCTGTAGGAGTATTTCTGCCAGGATGTAGATTAAAAAATTCCGTGGTAGCATTTGTCTATTTAGAAGAGAAAACAAGAAAAAGGTAATTAAAAAAAAGTATATGTTTTCAAGGAGCAAATAGTATAGTGAGTGTGTAAACTCGTCAGAGGAAGAGGTTAAGTGTTATCAGTAGATAAACAAGGTAACTCACAGTGTGAACTACTTATGGCATTGAGTATAAACTTGACCTTACATACCAGATCTATCCAAATTTCTCCAAATCCCCAAATACCACATTTCCTAATGTTGTGTTTCCTCAACAGTTATAAAAAGAAGAATAGTCTGGCACTTCAAGGTCTACGGCCTAATTTATACCCACCCGATCAATGTTATTGGTAGTTTAAGTTAGTGGTAGTTAGTTGTAGCCTGATTCATCCTCATCCTGTATTCTAGGATTAGATATAAAAGGTAATTAACTAATAAGTGTACATCATACCACTATTTCATTCTTTGAAGCCAACGTGAAGCCCGCCTGTTCCTGACGCTCTCATGTAAACGTATCATTAATATAACCCAATGTTGGTTGCTGGTGTTTTTATGTGTTAATCCAATGTTGGTTGATTGTGTCTTTATGTGTTAATCCAATGTTGGTTGATTGTATCTTTGTGTGTTAATCCAATGTTGGTTGCTGGTGTTTTTATGTGTTAATCCAATGTTGGTTGATTGTGTCTTTATGTGTTAATCCAATGTTGGTTGGTTGATTGTGTCTTTATGTGCTAACACAATGTTGGTTGATTGTGTCTTTATGTGCTAACACAATGTTGGTTGATTGTGTCTTTATGTGTTAATCCAATGTTGGTTGATTGTGTCTTTATGTGTTAATCCAATGTTGGTTGATTGTGTCTTTATGTGTTAATCTAATGTTGGTTGATTGTGTTTTATGTGTTAATCCAATGTTGGTTGATTGTGTCTTTATGTGTTAATCCAATTTTTGTTGCTGGTGTTTTTATATCTTAAACCAATGTTGGTTTACGGTTTCTCCACCAGTTAATCCACTGTTGGAATCTCATATCCACGTGTTGGTCCATAGCTCTAACAACCCTCGTGATGTGTGCGCGGGTCTCACGACAGAAGATGGTCGTGCATGTCCTACTTTCAGTTTTCATGGGCGTCACGCAGTGACCAGAGTATTCACGCAACACGCAGCACATCGTCATTGTCAAGGTCACGCTGACAAGTGCGTGACTGCTGACTGGAACTGTGGCGTGACCTCTTAGCGTGACAACGTCGCGTTCCACGGGGGCTCCTCTGATTGGCCGAACCCGAATATATGAGAACTTATCATAGGTATAGTTTTAACAAGCTCTGCTTGCTCTGGAAATACTCCACGACACGACAATGAAAACGATCACACACGTTTGAAAAAGAAAGTAAAAAATATACGGTAGGAGATTTATTTTAAACGATAACCAGCCCCCTGGTGTAGTGGTCAATGAACATGGCTACGAGCCTAAGGGGGGTTTGACTCCCGGATGATACCAATGGTATTTTTCCCGAAAGGGGAACTACTCCAATGGTAGCCAGAAGATAGGTTTAAGTGCTTCCACTAGTTCCACACCCTCATATTCACTATCAACATCATCTCATCTCATCGGGACATGGAAAGATCCTCCATGGAAAGGATGTACGATCAGTACATTAGGGCGTCCTCTGGGCAACTGTACATTAGTACTGGCTAGTCTTTCCACTACTAGGATACGAGTGATGTAGCCCAAACGTGCAATATTATTATATATTTTAAACAATGAATGATAATAAATACAATTCAATGCTCATAATTAATATTTACTGAGTAGTGATAAGTGTGTATTAGTTGATTTTAATTTAAGTTTGTGAATTATGTTTCCTATTTACATTATGTTTACAAGTAGATAGTATCTATTTCCAAATATGTAATCTAGTGGTTTAGGACTATTTATATGTATCTGTGATTAAAATAGCTCACAAGTTTCCAAAGGTTTTAAGTCCGAGCTTTGTCATTATTATTTTTTTATTGAATAATCAATAAAGTAACTTATATGAAAACTTAGTGTTTGTTAATTAATCTAATTTAAACAAAAGAAAGTAAAAGGTAATTTTTTCGTTAAAAATTCCTTAAATTGAACGTTGCCATAAGTAGGTAAATTTATTGTTCACTTCAATATAAAAGTACCGCTTGAAAAATATTCCAGTACCATATTAAAAACCAATAACCTAACATAGCCCTCCCCCCCCACACAAACACACACACATTTGCAAATAATATATTTAAAAAAATTGTTGGAAGAACATAACTCGTATACAAGAAGAAAGTCTTAATTTTATTTTGATCTAGCTTTGGGCTAGTATATTAAATATAATAATACTATATATATTAGTAGTCATACACAGGGGAGAATAGTTCTTACCTGTCTAAATTTTAAAAAAACTCTTCAGTGGCCAAATGGTTTTCCCACTCTCCTTCCACGCAAATGTGGGTGTATTACCTCTAAAATACTATATTCCTTATCCCTACCTCATTATAGTAACTATCATATATAGCTGAACGGGTAGTAAGACGCGGTGATAACAAAAAACAAAAAGGGTTTGTAGTAAAGTTCAGTAACAGTTAAGACTTTTTGTGATTTATTTATTTATAAACCAACAGAGCAATCACTTTTTTTTTTACTAAGACCTCAACTACTTTTTCTAAGACATTGGGCGGGAATCCTGCCTTAATAGCATTCATACAACCACATACTAACGTAACATGTATATAGTGTGTGTTAATTTATATTTATGGCTCTAAGTATCTTGCTACTGATACATGATATTTCACTAATATCCGCTTATTCTAAATACTCTCATTCTGAAGAGAGAAAGAGCTCCACTCATTCCTCAGGTCCGCGACTCGACACAAACATAAATATTGAGGTTGTTACTGTAATCAAGAGAAACTTACTCAGCCAGATACTTTTATATTTCATTCGTCACGATGTACACTCTCACAAACAAAACATGAGACATTCTTACACGTTAGAAAGTACACGTCTTGTGTCCCTGGGGTAGAGTGTTCAAGAGTTCCTGCTATAGATTCAGAGGTACCGGGTTCGATCTCCAGTACCTTCTGACTCAGCCTTGCAAGGACAAATGAGGGGCTACTCGAATGAAAAAGTAGAGTCTACGGTATAGAAAATTGAGATTAACGGCCGGAGGGCTCATTCTACAGAATTTCGCAATATCTTCGCCAAGAGACGGCCACCGCCCGGTCGGTATATCTCGGTTGCGGGCCGACGCCATTTAGGTTTTTTTTACTACATTATTAGTTGGTTAGTACCAAGCGGGGCTATTAGTACTTGGGACCACGCTATCTGTACCATTATTGCATTCACTGATTATGTTTTCAAGAATTCGTGCCGGGATTCGAACCAAATTGTTTCATCGATAGAACCACAAAGAAATGTTCGTTGTTGAAAGAAGATACATTTTAAATTAGCTCCGCGTCTTACCACCCGTTTAGGATGCCCAACCATTTACACAAATTGTTGGAGAGGAGGGAAGATACAATTTACGGGAAATTCGCCCTCATTTTCTTGGAAGAAGAGTGCAAAAAAATCACCACGTTTTACTCTCTGTTCAGGTTATACGCATATAGATAATTACCATAATTGGATAAGGATGAGGAAGGAAGTATTTTAGAGGTAATCTACCAACATTTTCATTTAAGGAGAGCGGTAAACCATTTAGGGAAAACCACCCTCAGTAGACTCGACCGGGATTTGAACCTCAATCTCCCCGTCATCAGCAGACCATTCTAACACCAGAATGATGTCTTAGATCACTCGGCCACTGAAGCGGGTGAAAAAATCAAGAAAATAATTACTGAGTTGAGTACACCCCACCAGGATTACACGCCCTCACCCCCCCCCCCACCCCGTTCGGTTTATNCCCCCCCCCCCACCCCACCCATGTCACAGTCAAACCAATATAAAAGAGATTGGTGATTATGTCCACGTATTCACAGGCACTGATTGGTGGTACACGCCCTCAACTAATTATATTTGTGTCTGAATGATTATTATGTGTTCTGTCTTACGACAGGTCCATTCCTTTTTTCAGTGAACTTAGACCGCCAATGCTTCCTGTCCTCTGCCTCCTCCTTCATAAGCTCCTATTTCCCTCAACCTTTCCTTCTATGAAGTCGTGCAGAAGACAGTTCCTCCTAAGCTCCTATTTCCCTCAACCTTTCCTTCTATGAAGTCGTGCAGAAGACAGTGCCTCCTAAGGATGTGTCCGATACCTTTCAAAATGTTGTGCAAGTGTATAAGAGTCTTCTTCTTTCTCCAGGTGAGAATTTAGCACTGTAATCGTTGCTGGCGTCTGAGAGTTTCCGGATGGTTATGTAGGAGCCATGTAATGAACCATCAATGTCGGTAAATCATCATTTCACATCGTCCCAGAGGCAGGGTCGACCAACACACAGTCTAGGGAGAGTCAGCCCCGTTACCTGCCTGGGTATTGGGAAGTTATTTTACCAAGTGGGTTGCATCTTAACTTTGACGCACTTAAGCACACTTAACACTATCACACTTAGATGATAATTTACTAAATAGAAGGACGGGGAAGAAAACGAGTAGTTCACCCACACTTCCTACTGTCCACCGACGAGTATAAACACTCTACTAATTGCACCAGGACATAACAGATTTATATCTATCTATAAATAAACATTTTTCTTGTTTCCTATTCAAGATAGACATTTGTTTCCACGAACTTTGTTTAGTTTACATCGTGGCAGGAAGACTCCTACGAGACAATTACTTGTACGTGAATATAACAAATAGTCCACTTCGGTGGCCACGTGGTCTAACGCGCTACTTTTACAGTTGACTAGACTGCCGATAACGGGGAGATCGAGGTTCGAGTCTCAGTCGGGTGTATTGAGGGTAGTTTTTCAAAATGTTTTTCCACTCTACCTACCCGCAAATGTGGGTACGCCTCTCTATCATCCTTAAAACCATTAGTGTAATTAGTACATAATCATAATAACCCGAACGTGTAGTAAGACGTGGTGCTATAATATATCGTGAATTGTATAAGATTTAAGAAATACATTTACAAAAAAAACTTCATTATTAAAAATATAATTTTGTTACAATCTAAGATTATTTTTAGAGTTACTATTTAAGAATTTATGTTTTTTCCTTAAATTTTTTAAATTTAAAACTCGCTGGATAAAACGTAAATACATGAACATGGGAAATAATATCTTGACTTGTCATGACGCCCCAGGTAGGCAACACTTGTCATTACGTCACAGGTAAGCAACACTCGTCACTACGTCAAAAGTAGGCAACACTCGTCAATACGTCAAAGGTAGGCAACACTCGTCAATACGTCACAGGTAGGCAACACTTGTCACTATGTCAAAGGTAGGTAACACTCGTCAATACGTCAAAGGCAGGCAACACTTGTCATTACGTCACAGGTAGGTAACACTCGTCAATACGTCAAAGGTAGGCAACACTCGTCAATACGTCAAAGGTAGGCAACTCTAGTCAATACGTCAAAGGTAGACAACACTCATCATTACGTCAAAGGTAGGTAACACTTGTCATTACGTCAAAGGTAGGCAACACTTGTCACTACGTCAAAGGTAGGCAACACTTGTCACTACGTCACAGGTAGGCAACGTCCTTGAAGAGTGGTTGGTACATCCCGGTTAGTTCTGGTTCAGTTCATCTTGAAAGAGCTTGCTAAATTCGCTATCTTATTGGTTCAATCTGCATTAGCGAGAAATAACGTAACAAGGCCCGGCTTTACGTTAAATCATTGACTCATTGTGCCCCTAAATGTTCACCGAAACATCTCTGGGAGACCTTAGTTTGAGTCTATAAGAAGCGAAAGTCCCTTAATCCTCGTGTTAGGTAAAAAAAAAAATTGAGATGTGGAAGCTCAGTAGTTGCGCTTCCAGGTGCTAATAGCATTTAGATGTTAAAGAATTTGCCTACTTTTGACATAATTGCAAGTCAAGATAAGATTTTTTTGTTCATTAAGTTTCGTTATATTCGGCGAGTTTTAAAGATACAATATTGAAACAAATAAAAAAAAGTCAGTTCTTAAATAATTCTAAAAATAGTAAACACCCAACTCTGGCGGGAAAATGACGCGGTTATTTTTAAAAAAAACACGAGCGTGTCGGACGCTCACACAGACGCCATCCGACGCAACTCACCTTTTCAGGATTGGCGCATGCGCTGGACGCCATCGTCGCTACGACGACGCACGCCAACACCAGCGCTATGGACGTCCTTTCCCAGACAACGCCGAGGCTCCTCCTGCTGAGACACATCCTTCGACCAGGATAAAGGACCGACAAAAAGTCTACCAAGCGTCAGAAGAAAGTACCCGGTGTTGGTGGAAGTGACTATACCAGTTTCCTCCACTTACAGTGAGATAGTTTTTTTTAAATAAAGAATTGTACTCACGACGGTAAGAAAATGTGTTCTAATTGAATTTGTGAACGACAGTTCCTTTCACTAATAGGATTAGTGTCGATTTTTTAAACGTCGAGAGTAAGTTGTTTTTTTAAATAAAATGGATGTCTAAGGAAAACCTCCTAAGTAAACAAACAAACAAACAAAAATAATGACGGTGTCCTCTAATTAAATTCTTTTTCAGACCATTCCCCGGTTCACTCGCGCACCGACTAGAAACACCGGCGACGACAACAAAAAGAAGGGGGTCACTGGAGCTGCGGACTCGACAAAAGAGATCTAGGGGAGGACCTCGTGTGTTGAGCCTGTATGCACCGTCCTCGACAAAAGACGCTGAGGAACTGTCCCTAGATCACGTCCCTTGCAGGAGGGTTTGGTCTCTTCTCTCGAGACCGCGGCTGATGGCTAGACGTCTCCCCTCCCCACCCCCTCCCTCCTCCCAAACCCTCACTCGCTTTCACCCATTCACTTTATTTCCACCAGAGTGTGTGATCCTTGGAGAACACCCGCGCACTCTGATAATGACAGGCTTGTACTAACAGGTTGCTTTAATTTCTCATATAGATAAAGTATTGTAATCGTGGAAATGTTCTACCTCGGTATTATGAAGAATCTATACCCCAGAACCCAAAATAGTGGGTTTTACCATTCAGTATATCCCAATGTCTGTCTGTCCGTCTATCTTAATGTCTGTCCACCTGCCTCCATGTTTGTCTATCTGTCTGTCTATTTTAATGTCTTTCCACCTGCCTCCATGTTTGTTGTCTATTTTAATATTTGTCCGCCTGCCTCCATGTTTGTCTATCTGTCTGTCTATCTTAATGTATGTCCACCTGCCTCCATGTTTGTTTATCTGTCTGTCTATTTTAATGTCTGTCCGCCTGCCTCCATGTTTGTCTATCTCTCTGTCTATCTTAATGTATGTCCACCTGCCTCCATGTTTGTTTATCTGTCTGTCTATCTTTATGTCTGTCTATCTTAATGTCTGTCCACCTGCCTCCATGTTTGTCTACCTGTCTGTCTATTTTAATATTTGTCCGCCTGCCTCCATGTTTGTCTATCTCTCTGTCTATCTTAATGTCTGTCCGCCTGCCTCCATGTTTGTTTATCTGTCTGTCTATCTTTATGTCTGTCTATCTTAATGTCTGTCCACCTGCCTCCATGTTTGTCTATCTGTCTGTCTATTTTAATATTTGTCCGCCTGCCTCCATGTTTGTCTATCTGTCTGTCTATCTTAATGTATGTCCACCTGCCTCCATGTTTGTCTATCTCTCTGTCTATCTTAATGTCTGTCCGCCTGCCTCCATGTATGTCTATCTGTCCGTCTATCTTAATGTCTGTCCACCTGCCTCCATGTTTGTCTATCTGTCTGTCTATTTTAATGTCTGTCCACCTGCCTCCATGTTTGTCTATCTCTCTGTCTATCTTAATGTCTGTCTACCTGCCTCCATGTTTGTCTATCTCTCTGTCTATTTTAATATTTGTCCGCCTGCCTCCATGTTTGTCTATCTGTCTGTCTATCTTTATGTCTGTCTATCTTAATGTCTGTCCACCTGCCTCCACGTTTGCCTGTCTGTCCGTCTATCTTAATTTCTGTCCACCTGCCTCCATGTATATCTGTTTGTCTCAATGTCTGTCTGTCTGTCTGTCTGTCTGTCTGTTCCTGGGACTACAGCTGAAACTTTTTGATAGATTTTTTTATTTTATATCTAGGTGTTATATGGTTCCTAAATCATGGCTTCATTTTCATTTTGATTCTATCCCCCTAATTAATTGTAGTTTACTGATGAATTATTTTTATAAATTCTAAGTTTTTCCGGAAATATCTGTAACTATTTTGTTTAAAATTGATATCCGGGACAAAGAACACTGAAGTGAGACATTCACTTAAGACTATTTTATTTATGGACAATTTTTGAATCTTTTTTGTCTCAAACTTTATGATAAAGTCTCTATGATTGTGCCTTAACATTTATTTTTCGTGTGAAGAAAATTGTAAAACTGTAAACTTATCGTTAAAACTCTCCCGGGCTATAAGTTTTAAACTTTAAGTTTCTTTCTTTGAAAAATCCCCACTAAAAGTTAAGGTGATTTGAAATTGGCCCTTTTATAACCCTATATATAAAAATTTTAAAAAATAATTTACCCATCATAACTAATACTGGTGGTTGATTCTGACTCAGCAAAACGAGATTATTTCACCCTATTTTGAAACCAAGGGATTGGATATATAGTTTAAATTAATAGTGAGAAATATCATAAGTATTCACCCTCATCAACCTTTTCCCTTAGACCTTAAAAATAATTTTCATATAACATCTTGATCTTGTTTTGAAATGTCCAATGTGTCAAACTAAACAATGTATGAAAATGTTGTACGGTTTAAAAGAGTTAGCGCCTTACAACCTCTCAACCTGTAATACATATATGTACTGCGGGTTTCAGTATTAAACTAAAGCAGGCATTCTTCAATTAGAAAAAGACGATTTAAAATAGATCCTTCTAATTAATTAATGAGGATATATATAAAAAAAAGTTAATCACTGTTAATGGTAGAGTTGACAACTGCTACTGCATTTAACTTACAACTGTCAAAATTTACCACACCTGTCAAAAGTGACGGTGAGAGAATAATTAGTTTAGAGTATGAACACATTAAAACAATCTTATAAAAACGTTATCCATGGTAATCCCACTGCTGTTTCAACCTTGTGTTTGATCGTTGCGTTGTTCTGCCGTGGCAGAGAGAGCTAAGGCATCAGTTTCAAACTCTGAGCACCCCACAGGGTGATTCTTCAAGGGGTGCGCGTTCGAAACCCGACTAGTAGATTTCAAGTTGTTGACTATCATGCAGGGTCTTACTTGTGGATTGATAGATCATTATAATAACATGTAGGTATCAGATGCTAAGTCCTGAACTTACGATTCAAATATATTCGTATAGGACGAATAGTTTCCAAGATATAAATATTTGTATGTGGGTCTTAAAAATAGAAAATTTATTGTACTCTTTGGAGGACTAAGATATTCGTCTTTCCTCAAAGTTTCTGTAACCATGTATATTACTTTATTTATGATCTTTGGTAGTGTGATCCTCTTTTTTTTTTACCAATATGTTTCTGCAACAATTTAATGTATTCTGGTTTCACAGATCTTAGGAGTTTTAAGTAAATGTCTCCATTTTAAGGCAAAGGGGCGAGAAATTCTGGGCGGTGCACGGTAAGATTTTTTTCGTTCAAAATAAATAGGATAATTTCTTCATTAGATAAGTTAAGTTTAATTTTCTTCATTTGGTGATATCAACAGTTGTTGAATATATGTTATGAGTACAGTAGCATTAGAAATTTTATGTTTAAATTCCTTTATGCTCATGAGTTGCCAGATATTCAACAAATGTTGATACTAACAGGGGAAGAAAATCAAACTAAACTTATCTACTGAAGAAATGTTATATTATTTATTTTATCCCAATCAATGAGAAAATTGTTATAAAAAACTGCAAAATTACCAACCTTCTCTTACGTCCCCTAAATCCCCACCTTAAATAACCTCCACAATATTTAAAAGCAAACCATGATCTCTATGTCTTTCAAAGCTCCAAGAAAACAACTTGTTTCTGTTGAGCAGGGAACATACCACAAAGTGTGTCGCGTCAAGCAATCAGAAATATCAATATTTTTTTTAACAAAAGATTTCAATCGATACTTTCCATTCGTTATTTTCCTAGAATGGGCCTAAGGGGGGGACCCAACTATTTGTAAAATGAAGTGTGTTTTCAGCTCAGTCGTCAAAATTATTCCTTTGAATCGTACCTTTGTAAGCCTTTCAAAGTGAAGTCGTGCGTCACGGGCCGTTAAGCCTCTGACACTCGAGAGAATGTATCGGTCGGTACTTACCTCATCGAACGGGGTCGAAACGCACTTTTATTTAATCTCAAATTAATGGCGGACATAACAAACAGCGGCCACTCCCAAATGAATTGTTATAGGATAGATATAAGTAGTTAGTAACTTAAAAATATGTTGCAAAGAAGATAGAAGTGCTTTTTTTTTGTTATTAAGTACGTTATTTTAGCTCCAGGGCTTAGACCATTCGGCCAATGAAGCGGGTAACTTCTTCTCAAATTACACATTCCTCATCCCTATCATGTAAGCGTAGTTAAATACACGTAGCTTGAAAGGATAGTAAGACGAGGTGAAAAAAAATTGTGCCTAAATAAGCTGTGCAGCGCTGCCAACAAATAGTGGGAGAATTAAGAAACACGTGAACTAAAGAAATACCCATTATCATGAGTACAGTATAATGTTGTTAGTAGACTACAAACATTCTTTATTACGGTCAACATTGATAACATTGTACAATATTATTATTTTTGTTATTATATAAATATTTGTAATATCTATCAAAAGTTACAGCTGCAGATCACATGACTTGACGTATGAATACGTAAAATTATGTCTAGTAACTTCTCTAGTTCTCAGATATGGTCCTTGACCATTGGCTCAGGGAGGGTATTTACAGGTTTAAATTCCCCCCCTAAAAAAAAATCCTAAGATTTTAATATTAAACTTAAAGATGACCTTGCATCAAACTTCAAATAACTTAAAAGAGGCATTCACTTTTCAAAAACTTGTCAAGGAAGGACCCTTAATAGCTTCTAAAGGCACCCAATTTTAAAATTTTGCTGGTGTAAGAACACTTCAAATAGCTTTTAGAGGTATTTCTTTTTTGAAAAAAAAAAAATTGGCAAAGAACACTTTAAATAGGCTAGCTTCTAGGGAATGACATGCATCTAGAAGTCATTTGAAGTTTGATTTAAGGCCATATTTCAGCTTCATATTTGATAATATCAGAGGATTTGAAATATATCTAGAAGGGAATTTATTCCACCGCTCCTGCTGTCCACACATATTCTATATTCGGTATTCGTGGATGAACTGCTCTCAGGAGATTATTAGTTTTCTTTGATGTGTGGTATTCTACCATCTCTCTGAGGAACAATGTTCGTTACTCGCTGTGCACGACAAATATTCGTACATTAAAACGAATATTTTTTCACACTTGCGTGAGTCATATCGAACATTGACTCAACGTGAAAGAATAACGCACGTGCAGGCCCGGCTTAAGAGGTGTCTGCGCGTAAAAATATAGTGGACCTGGCTTAAGAGGTGTCTACGCGTAAAAATATAGTGGACCTGGCTTAAGAGGTGTCTGCACGTAAACAAATAAAAAATTGTATAGTTTATCTGTGTTGTGTTTTCTTTCTAAAATTTGAACTTTAATTTCTTTAATTAATTTTCTAACTTTCACAGGAGGGTCATCTGAACCTTTGACACCACCCCCCCTAAACTCGTGACTGTGGGGAGTGGGTGGATTGATTTAAAGGGTGGAGGAAAAACATAAAGATTCAGCTAAATCTTGAGTTAAAAAATTCCCGATCATAATAATTCCTCTTTATGAAAAATCAAAATCCTAAGAATGTGTCTGATGCAGTGTGAAGCAATGACAACATTCTCTTGTATTAGGACTGTAGCGAGCGCTTAAACCGGTATCTCAGATCAGACTATGCCATGGTTTAATTGTTTGGACAACCTCACTGGCTGTGATGTGCAACTGAGAGTAATCTTCCAGTACAGGAATGGAACCCAGGTCCCTTTCACCAGTCGGAATATCGAGCAGCACTGGTCGTGACGTCACTGCTCTGTCCAGGTCCTGCCGGACAAACCAAACAATGGACTGATCTGCGACACTGGTATGGGCGGCGTTTGGATGGTGGGAATCTTGTAACTGCTGGAGGTATTTTTGAAACGAGCGACAGTTCACGCCTGATTCGAGTCACATTTCACGCCTGATTCAAGTCACATTTCACGCCTTATTTAAGTCCAATTCATGTCACATTTCAAGTCCTATTTCAGTAAAATTTCACGTTGTTAAGGTCACATTTCATACCTGGTTCAAATCACATTTTACGCCTGATTCAAGCCACATTTAATGCCTGATTCAAATCACATTTCACGCCTGATTCAGGTCACATTTCCAGCCCGATTTAAGTCACATTTCACACCTGATTCAGGTCACATTTTAAGCCTGATGCAAGTCATATTTCATACCTGATTCAAATCACATTTTACACCTGATTCAAGCACATTTCACGCCTTATTTCAAGTCACATTTCACGCTCCCGTTTGCTCATATACTGCGATTATTAACCTATAGCAAACGTTTCAAGCTCAAGCTCTGTCCGTAGCCTAGAGCAGTGTCTTGCTGCATTCTCAGCCGTGAACTGTAATGTCGGTATTGGAGGCGGGGAGATCCGTTTGATATTGTTCCGCCGTCTGTTGAACATTGGAAACATATTCCTCGGCCTTGGGGAATCAACGGGGAGGAGGAGGTTGACTTGTTCAACACGAACAAAACCTGTAATTTGATTTATTTTTAAGTTATGACAAGGTTTGAAATATGTTTTATACCGCTCACTCGTGTGAAACAATGACTACTTATAAAATAGAACACCCACGGTTTTTAATGAAAGCTTTATTACTTTTGTAACTCTAGTGAACTGACGCGTGCTACAGGGCGATTAAAAAATGACGCAACCCATCAGTCTCGCAAGAGATGCCAAAATTATGTATATACAGGGTGTGACATAATATGTGGGACCCAATTCAACGGTGGACTGGACACACGAAAACCGTTAAAAAAGTTAATATTGACATTAGTCCCATTTGACCCTGTCTCCGAGCAACAGCCAAGTTATTCCATTAAACTGTTTGTATAGTATACTTGATATCGCTCGACCTTTACTATGCATGTTATATTATTACAAATATTGCGCTTCTGGGCTACATCCGACCTGTAGCCCAGTAGTGGAACTAATGTACCGTTGTCCAGGGGACACCCGAATGTACTAATAGTACATCCTTTCCTTGGAGGATCTTTCCATGTCCCGATGAGATGAGGTGATGGTGATAGACAGTATAAGGGTGATAGTGATTATGAGGGTGTTAGTGATTATGAGGGTGTAGAGCTAGTGGAAACACTTAAACCTAACTTAAGACTAATTAACCAAACCCTGATGAACTTTCTCTCTCGCTCATATAAATTCTCATGTGCTGATATAATCAGTCGGTTCAGAAAGTGCACGTTAAATAACTCAACTAAATAATAATAATCTACCAGCAATCGCGGCACAAACAAATCAGACGAAATTCCAAATTATCGAGTTAAATGAAGACCTCACTTCCCTCGATCGACTAAGTAATCTCCTTAATATTGCAACTCATGAGCTAATTGCATATAAAGTTTGTTGGTTTGTGAATATCGTTAGTTGGAAACACAAATTGAACCTAGACATAGTCCCTTCTTGTCCCAAGAGAACGGACGTGATTGGCTCATTGACAATGTATAGTTGCGACACTCACTTGGTTCACTCATGATAGTCGTAGCTCTCTAGTTCCCTCGTCAAGGGGATCAGAGCAGTGGCGTGTTGTGGAATGTTGCCAGGGAATGGCAGAGCTATAGGCTTACTTTGATTTACTTACGAGTGGACATTAATTGGAGCGCTTTTAGTAATAAAAATATATGAAAAAAATAAAATATACCTTATGCCGGTAAAATTTAAGGTGTGGCACTTACTCTTGACCCGTTTTGGTGATCGCGTGGTCTAACGCGCTACTCTCGCTGTAGACTACTAAAATGCTGATGACGGGGAGATCGAGATTCGAATCTCGGTCGGGTATACTGACGGTGGTTCTCCAAAATGGTTTTCCACTCTCTCTCCACGCAAATGCGGGTGCACTTCCTCTAAATATAACATTTATAATCCCTAAAACCACAAGCGTAATTAGTATATAGGCGTATAACCCAATTAAGTAGTAAGACACGGTGCTAAAAAAAACTTACTCCTGCAACATTATATTTTTTCGCCATAAGGTATTATGTAAACTTAAATAAGATCTGTCTAAACGAATAAGGTAAATTCCACAATCCTAAATCAGGTATAAATCCAGGAAGCTGAGAGACCTATATATATATATATATATATATAGGCCTCTCAGCTTATATATATATATATATATATATATAATACTACCGTGGAGTGTGTTTCTATAATAGAAAACAAGAAAAAGTTGACTTTGAATTTAAATTCAATGCTCTCCAGCAGAAAATAGTAGAGTGATTGTTTATACTCGTCAGCGGAAAAGGGAAAGGGTTATCAACACAGTAACAAGACGCTTCGCAAGACTAACTACTCATTTTCTTCCCTCTATTTATGTTTCGTAAATTTGCATGTAAGTCTTTAGGGCTTAAAGTATTCATATTAAAATTTAAATTGATTTTATTGATTGAAATTTTTATAAATTAATTTTAAAAGTTTTAAAATGTAGATATATTAAATAGTACTCCTAAATTTAATTAAATACTTTTTAAAATGATTATAATAAAATTTAACTTAATCTAATTGATTTAAAATTATTATAAATTAATTTTAAAAGTTTTAAAATGTAAATTTATTAAACAGTATTCTTAAATTTAATTCACTACTTTTAAAATAATTATACTAAAATTTAACTTAATATAATTGATTTAAAATTTTAATAAATTAATTTTAAAAGTTTTAAAATGTAAATTTATCAAACAGTACTCCTAAATTTAATTCACTACTTTTAAAATAATCATAGTAAAATTTAATAAAATTTAATTGATGATACTCGCTTCGTAAAATAGCTTCAAATTCGCCAAGTAGGCGACGGCGCTAAGATAAAAGGGTGTCACCCATTAAGTTGATTAATATTGACATTTTATCGTATTCTTCTCTTTTATGAATATTATTTCTATACCATTTCTATACCATTAAATACCATTTGTTTCTTAACTGCACAATTATTTTTCTTAGAGCTGTACATTTTGTGTCGAAGTGCTTGGTAAATTATTCTCCATTGCTTCACAGATCGTTTGTTAACAATGGCGGCCCAGGACGGTGTTATCTAATGTGAGCGCGGACTGCAGCAACAGTACCGCTTAGTTTGGGACTAATTAACAGTCTCTGTTGCGTCATGGAACAGAAACACTTCGTGGAACAGGATATCAAGATATGCTCTTGATACGATCACTAACAGACCGAGTGGGAATATAAATTAGGATACAATGTACCCTCGTTTGCGTGGAATGAGTGTGAGAACTCGTTCTAGGGGAAACAAAATTCTCAGTATATCCTGCCGGGATTTGAACCACCTAGCCCCCACCTTTTGCTCCGTCATCAGAAAATCAGATGGGACTAGATTTATGTCTCTATACAGCCCGTTTGGATTTAGTCATTCTTTGAAATTTAATAGAAATAATTCATTATTTTATTTTAGACTTATGTTTAATATTATGGTTAATAACGGCTCACCCACTTCGGTGATCGCATAGTTTTAGGTGTCGCTCTCACAATATACTGGACTGCTGATGACGATGGGGAGGTCGGGGTTTAAATCCCGGCTGGGTTTGGTGAGGGTGGTTTTTCCTAAAGGTTTTTTCTACTCTCGCTTCACGTGTATGCGGGTACATTTCTTATAAATTTAACCCATTTCATCCCCTACACAACATAATAATTAGTAAATTAATTATATGCTTTGGTGGCTGCATGGTATAAGGCGCTACTCTTGCAGTAGACTAGACTGTCGATGATGGGGAGATCAAGGTTTGAATCTCGGTTGGGTGTATTGAGGGTGATTTTTTCTAAATGATTTTAACTCTCCTTCCACGCAAATTCAGATACTATTTATCTAAATATAACCCTCCTAATTTTTTAAATCATTAGAGTAATTAGTACGTAATTGTGAAACCCGAATGGGATGCTGTGCCAAGAAAAAAAAAAGTGAACCTTTCCTTTAATGACCTTGGCAAAGTAGTTCTAGAGTAGACTAAAAGTAGTTTTCAAAGTTATAGTTTCCGCGGTGTTTTGCCCAGGTGGCGCCTAAAGGCATGCATCCCAGTAAAGGCCGACTGCCCCTTTAGGCTAGGCCACTTATCTCACAGCCGCTCTCCCCTTCAACACACAGGAGGACGATACAATACCGAGGAGATATCCCGTCGTAAATGTGGTTTACTGTCAACAGGTTTGACTGATTCATAGCACAAGTTTACCCTCAAACGTGGGAGAGCATTAAGATGTTAATTTCCTCAATAAAATGTCAAGTGGAAACAAGTTCTGTGAAGTTAGTTCAAGCAGGTCAAGGAAAATCAATTAAAATTAATAGTTGCAGCAAAGAAAGGCGTTTTGATGTCTCGTAAAAATATATATAAACTCAACAAACAACAAATTTAAATAAGAAGTCATATTTATAGAAATTGATCGAAACAATTATTTATAACTGGTTGGAGCTATCACACTTATTCTGGTTTTATACAATATAATTTTCATATAAAGAGTCTAATCTGATAACTATAGAAGTTACTACATCTACTTTCACGTGTTCATACGTCAAGTCATGTGATCTGCAGTTGTCACTGTTGATAGATATTATCAATACATATAAAATAATAATAATAATAAAGTAAATTATTATTAATGTTTAAAAAAACAAAATATGAAATTCTTTTAAAAAAACTCTTCTTATTAAAATTGTACTGTACAATAGTAATAGCAAACGAACAATACGGACCTAGCGACCCTCGTATTTGGGCGAGGATAGTGCTAACAACTGATGATAGAGGTTGTCGTGTGGTCAGCACAACGAACCCGCCGGCCGTTGATCTCAGTTCTCTAGACCAGAGTTGCTACCTAGCTCCTCATTGTTTTCACGAGGCTGAGTTTGACCTCGTTTCAGACCAACTGCTTCACAGATACATTTTGTAAGCACTGGGGATCAAACACGGGGACCTCTGGATCTGTAGCCAAAAACTCTGATGGTGGTCTAGGCACACATAATACTTTTCAAAATTAGAATATTTGATTTTTTTTAAAATATGATTTAGAATTGATGTTTCTAAATCGATACAAAATACATAAAAAGATTATTTGTTAACATAATCATTTTTATCGTAGCAGGTGATCACGTGGACAAGATATCAGACATATCTAGTATAGAGAATAACCGATGCTCAAATGGTTTAAGACGTCATTCCCACAATCCTTGTCAGCTTAGTAAACAAATATGTATTTCATACTAGGTCCAATTAATGTTCCTATCTAATCCTAAAGTCGTTAAAATTGATCCACGCGCTTAGCACTAATCACGAAAATCAGTCGAAATGCCGAAAGATCGAACTAAAACAAAACCTCGCTCCACTCGGTCAAATAACAATAGTTTTCGATACCAATAAATTTGACGTACACTCCAATGGTTTGTGGTTTCGAGCAAGCTCTAAATAACGCAACTGTTCTAGTAGGTGGGAAAGGAAAGATCCCCCCCACCTCCCCCATACGTCCCCTAGACATATGAGCACCAAGCCAGACTATGTAGAGCACATGGGGAGTCACATGAACCCGGGAAACCGCACCAGGTTTCATCACTATGCGGGAACATTAGTTTTTAGTCCTAAGAAAGCCATCAACCGACGGAGAGAGATCGGGTTAAACCTTGAAACAAACACGCACCACTTGAGGTAACAACGATTCTGTTCAATTCCCAGGTGATTAACATTCTTAATTGATAATTACCTGAATCCCCGGACTATGGATAGGAGGGAATAACCTAAAAACTACGACTTAAAAGATTGTTATGATTACTGTAATTTAATGAGATGGAGGTATTTAGTCGAGTTGCTCGTATTATTTAGTAATCAGTGGCTTGGCGAACTAACCTATTGTTTTAATATACCCTTTAGCAGTGTTTGACCACCTTGTGGTCTGCTGATCAGAATTACTGGTTACAGATCCAAAGGTCCTGAGCTCAATTCCCGGCGCTTTCAAAACAAAGACATAGCGGCTTTTGTTTAGAAAACTGAGATTAACGACCGGGGGTTGGAGGGAGGGGGGGTTAATTGTCCTGACCACGTGGCAGCCTCTATCCACAAATATTGGCACTATTATTGCCAACAGCGGCGGCCGCTCGGTCGTTATATCTCACAATGGAGTTAGTAGGAATTACCAAAATGTGATACTTTTACCTCCCGGGGTACAAAGAGAAACTCAAAGGCTATGCGACGCTACACTTTGTTTTACTTTATTATTTTATTTGCGGTATTTAACTTGCACCCTCTGAGCCGACTGATTATATCAGCACCCAAATTATAAACTTACCTTAATCTAGAACAGACACAACCTCCAACCCCCAGCCGTTAATTCATCACTGTGAAAGGTGAAACCCACATTTCACCAATGATATATTTTTTTTTCCACCATGCCGGGAATCAAACCCGGGACCCTTTACTAGGTATACAAACATACTACCGACTGAGCTATGATGTCGGACCTTAGTTTTACTAATCTTTTTTGAGATACTACACCGTATTGGTAGCTTTGGTTCATTGTGAACCTGCTCACGCGCAAGTCTGAAGGGAGTCCTCAATCATCCAAACTGTGTCTGGGTCAGTTTAGTAAAATGCCTCCATATTCCTTTATTCTGACACCATTCTTCTTCCTGTAATAACGTTCATTCTTCTCCTCTCACTTGCACACCTTCTGTTATCTGCTCCTTCCATCTCTTTCCTCTGGCCTCCCTTGAGGTATCTTCCTACATACTTCGTTTTCATCTCTCCCTTTGAGATTAATTGATTTTCCATCCTCTTTACATGACCATACCATCTCATTCTTGCTTCCTCTACTCTCATGTACCCCAACTCCAACACTAAATCTTTTTTGGGGGGTAGGGGGGAGGTTGAATGTGTGAAAGTTTCGCAAGGGCTTACGGGTTATTCTAATAATGGTTTATGATAACCGACGAGTGTGACATCTATGAGACTTTAACGGGAGTGTTAACATTCAGTGCCGTCGTGGATAACTACTGAACTAACACAGAGAACCGTCTTATTATAAAATGTATTCTGTTTAAATTTTAGATAGACCATAAAAATCATTAGAGGAGAGTAACTAAAATAAATCACGTGTAGTAACATAAACAAACCTTCTACAAATAAAATTTAAATGAAGATGAAATAATAAATAGCATTTGACTCACATTATATAGTTGTCTAGACCATGCTTGATCGACTTTGCTAGCTAGCCTCTAATGTCAGGACATACATATATTTTTGTTTGAACTATTATTAACTACCATGAATGATACACGCGTAACAATATTATTTTGTTTTGTTGCCTTGTTGGTTATATTTTTCATATTTTGTAAAGGTTCAGAGTAAAAATTATGGTGGTAGCATTTATTTATTATTGCTTTCCTTGGTGTTCTCGGCACACTGTGCAAAAACTGAAACGGGTAAACTCCCACCATCAGCCCCCCCTCTTACCCCACCCCCCAATGAAAAGAAAGTGCACAATTTTCAAAATAGCTAAGTTTTTTAAAATATTATAAAAAACAGTTTTTTTAATTGATATGGCAAATTTATATCCAAAATAATTTCATCCCGCAAATTTTAAAGAAAGAAGAAATTTTTTTCTCCTAAATAATACTAATAATAATAATAATTAATAATAATAATAATAATAATAATAATAATAATAATAATAATAATAATAATAATAATAATAATCGTAATAATAATAAAATATTATTTAAAAAACAAAACTATGATTTGAGAATGTTCACCTTCTTTATTTATATTTTGGTGGATCTTTTTTAAAAAAAACTAAAATTCTATCCAAATCAAAATGAAAGAAATAAGAGTTTAATATCTTAGTTGGTTTTAAAAAATATAAAAGTTTTTATAAACATATTGATATATACTTTTTTTTAAATCAGTGATCTCAGCTTTTAAAATTAAAATGATTATAAAATTTGTTTTTCCTCAAATCGTTGAAAAACAACATACTTGGTCGGCCTTCCTTATTTAAAATGGTTTAGCTCTTAACTATTTTTATTATTTTACTTGTGATAAAATAATGCTTATGGTCATATTAAGCATATCTCATAAATTAAATCACTGTCCATTGAATTTTTGTTGAATATTTGAGTGATATTTCTAAAAATAAATTTTGTTCAGTTTTCTAAATAAACTTTCAAAGATTTTCTCTCTCAATTCTCCAAATGATACCTATAGCTCGTAATATATGACGTGAAACAAAATAATATACACTGTTACAGAAATATTTTGATAAAGATGTAATATCTTAATTCACCAAAGAGCATAATAAATTTCCCAGGTTTCAATTTAAAATATGTATTTACTAATAGCTCAGAAATGATTGATTTTTTATAAATACATATTATATAAAGGTTTTTTATATTTAATAGTAGCTACTACTACTTTTCAATGTTAGTTTATTCCGTATCTCGAAGATTTACTGAGATATGAACAAAATTGGAAATATCCACTTATGTAAAGTACCTTAAAGCCATTTTCCCGGTAAAAATAGCTACGCCATTTTGTTTATAATGTTAAATAGTGCCTATTTACGAATTTTAATCAAATTCTTTAGAATGGATTTTGGAAGAATTTATTTTAATCTCTTCATTCCTTTCAGTAAACTCCCCTTAATTTTAGGATATCTAATATGAAAAACTCCTCGGGGGAACTTCAAGATACAGACAGAAGGAATTGAAAATAAAAAAAATTGTGTTCACTGAGTCACTAAACCTTATTATTATACATCGAAATGTACTATTTTGAAGATCACAATATTTTCTCGACCCAAAAGGTCGCGAAAAATTAAAAATCTAAGAAAATTTACATCTTCTCTATAGGTTTTATGATGTATATACTAAGTCTAAAATATATATTTAAAATAATATAATCCTAATATTGAAAATCTATAGTTTAGAAATCATCCAATATTTTAAAAGATTAAAATAATAATCAACCTTAGACTGTTTTTATGGATTAAAGGAGTTAATCTTAATCATTACAATACAATTCTTACTCTCACTATTTTATTCTTATGCCTCTCTTTCTCCTAACATATTTTCTACTATAGCAATGTATATTACATTTACAAACCCTTATTTTTATTTAATTTTTATTTTTGTCATTTTTATTTAGCAAGTTTCCGATTCAAAATTTAATACTATTAAGATTTAAAATAAATAAATAATACATAATTTATATATAATATTTATAATATATAATTTTATGATATGCGTTTTCTTGTATAATACTCATCATGAACATAAAATAACTAACTACTTGACTAACTAAATACCTCACAGCTCTCAGTAACTAGTTCTAACTAACTAGATACCTCACATATCTCACTAACTAGTTCTAGCTAGATACCTTTCAACTCTCACTAACTATGTTTAACTAACTAGATACCTCGTAGCTCTCCTGAGGCTGTATCACTAGGGTACACTCTGGAATGAGTACTACTGGGAAGCTAGGGTCACTTAAATAAGATATGACTCCTAAGTGTGTGGTATGTTTATATTGCAGAACAACTTTAGTAAACAGGTGTAAATATATAATTTCCGTGCAGTTTTACAAACATACACAATAAAATAACCCATTTTAAATAAATATAAACAAACATTAGGATAGTACAAACAGTGCATATTATAATTAAATATAAGAATGCGCGCTTATAAATACAATCGATATTGCGTTGGTGACGAATATAAAACAGTTATGTTTGTCAAATAATCAAAAGTTCAAATAAATGACGTAAAGATTGATTTTTAAAATACAGTTTTAGTGTGAAATGAAAATCTAAAATATTTTTATTCAACCAGTTTATCAGAAAACTTCATAAAATTGGTGTAAAGACAATAGTTAACAAGTTCAGCAATTTTCCGCAATAAGCTTCAAAATAAGGATGCTTAAGTTCTTTTCAATCAATAAGGTAATGATTTTTTATAGTAATTAGTTCTCAATATAAATTGCTGTGGCGAAGACATATCACAATAAGATTATAAAAATTAACTGATAAGAAATACTCAACGAAATGCTTCAAAAATATGGTCAAATTCAATAAAGTATCGACGCTTAAAATTAAATTGTAGATATATTGTTAAATAATTCAGGGGAAAAAGTTAATATAAATTATGGAAACTTTTCATAATGCCTTTTTCTTTTTTTTAGTTGGTCATCTTAGAAGATAAACGGATTCTTGGTAATGATTCAATCTCTATTGATTTACACTTTTAAAAAACAAAACGCTAAAAGTCGTCTCTTTTTTCTGCCACATATTACATTCTGGTTCTTCCTTTCCCCTCTATACCCCCCGACCCCAAAAAAGCATCAAGCCATATAATTAAATAATGAATAAATATAAATTTGTAGTTCAACAAACAATAACAATCAACAGAACATACCATGGACAATGTTGGTTCAATCAGCTGCTGGGAGGTTTTAAGCATAGAGAAATGAATCTGTCATCTCATTCAATTTGTTTTAAGTTCCCCGACCTTTGTTAAAAAAGAAGCGTCGATGTGAAGATAATGACAGTTCCGATGTTGCAAGAAGCTTATCGAGAAATGTTCATACTTTAAATTATATTAATATAATATAACTAAACATGAACATGAAATATTAAAACCCTTAATCATTATTACAACAATCACATGAAAGAAATAGCAAACCACCCAAGTAAAAGATAAACTTTTAAACACGTGTACATATTTTTTTTTATTGCCTAGCTGAGTCGACATTTACCGGTGCTAACTACAACTTTTAACTTCCCCGACTGTGCTCTCTCTCTAAGCCCAGTGTGTATAATTGTTTGAAAAATGCTAAACAAGTGATGATAAGTGCGGCCCTCTTGGTCAAACGCCCCTTCGGAGTTGGTGCCCCAACTGACTCGACACCCTGTTTTCCCAGACAGCCAGGTCCCCCCCTAAGGCTATACCCACACTGGCGGCAACAACCCGACCCAACCCGACTTGACCCGAACCAACCCGACCCGAGCCGAACCGACCCGACTGAGTCGCTCCAACATCGGCCCAATTCAAACATGTTTGTTTTTTCCCGTTCAGTCTGTTGAGACTAGGTGTGGAGTAAATCACTTGATTTATTTCGTTTATTTGTTTTCATCTACTCTAGTGTACTTACTCTATATTGTTTCTTGTTTTTGCTTTTTTTTTTTACCTTTTAAATATGTCAAAAAATGACCAAATTTAACAAATCCTTGCTCAATACACGTTCAGAGGTTGCTTGTCATTTTCAGATATTTTTCAATCGCTCTTAAAATACGGTCAAATGCAGTGCCGGATTAATGGGAGGTGCGGGGGTGGGAGCTACAGGGGCTGCAGCCCTGGGGCCCCGTTGATTCAGGGGCCCCGGTCCCGGCTACTGAACCATTCTAAACGGTCTTGTGCAACTTCAAAAATTGCATTTTATGCCCTTATTTATGTGTTTTTTTCTATATAATTTTTGTGAGCTCAGTAATATATTTTCTTGCTCTGAGTGTTTATCTGTGCTGATCGGTTCCTCATTGATGTAGTTTCTCTGTTTCTCGCTAGATGTCACATGTATCTGTTTTGATAGGTTGCAAAGAATAAACTCAGTTGTTGTTGCTGAATCTTTGATAGCATTCTAATGTCTGTGAAAGCACTGTTCACCAACTATGACAACATTTTGTGCACCTTGGGTAATATATACTAGAATATTGAAGAAGAGCTGGATTCCCGGCGTGAGGCAAAAACTTTGCAAAATAAATGGATGAAGTTTGAGTCTGTGTTTATGTGTGTTCTTTGGCAAGGTATTTTGGAAATATTTGATAAAGTTAGTGCTGGCTTACGGAAACCTACCTTAGACTTGTTAACAGGCTGTAACCTTATCGAGCCATTAGCCAAATTTATAGTCAATGAAAGCTAGTTTTGAAAGTCGCAAAGAGAAAGCTAAAATACTAAGCGAAAACTCTTCAGAGGTTTTGTTAACTTATCTGAAAGACAATAAAAAAAATTCAGAAGATGACAATGCCAACAAAGAGACTGCTATCAAGAGATGGAAAAAAATTTGCAGGAAATGACAATGCCAACAAAGAGACTGTTATCAAGAGATGGAAAAAATTTGCAGGAGATGACAATGCCAACAAAGAGACTGTTATCAAGAGATGGAAAAAATTTGATGCAAAAACATCTTTTGTGATAATTGATAAGTTATGGAGCGGACTTAATAAATGCCACAGTCTTACAAAAAAAATTAATCGCTATTTCAATAATCTATTGCAAAACGTCAAATATGGTGGACAAAGTTTCACTTAATAACTGTTTAAGTTTTTACAGTGAGAATCTTGATCCATCTCTAAAGGTATAAATATCACAGTTACCTGACTTTATCAAGAGCGTTGATGTAACTAGTTGCCAAGACATTGTTGAATATAATTCCCTTTTTATGATACTAGTTTGATTGATGTTTTTCCAAATGTAATTACTGCATTTAAATTGTATTTGGTAAATTATCTAACCAACTGCTAAGAAAAGTGTTCTTTTTCAAAACTTACCTTAATTAAAAATAATTTATGATCAACAATGCTTGAACAAAGACTTAACAGTCTTACTCTCATGTCATTAGAACAATCATGATATTACAAGGCGGTTGTCATTTGACGATGTTGTGCAAACGTTGGCAAATATAAAGATAAGGAAAATACACTTTAAATTGACATTTCTACTCGTATTATATGTTTGCATTTTTGTTTGATTTAAACTATAATATTGATTTAAAGTCTGTATTTTTCTCAGATTTAACATTTAAAATACATACCGGTATACCTACTCAAAATATGATATTTCAAAGATTATTTTTATTGAAACATTTACTGTGTGATCTATAAAACCTTGGGCATCTTATGTGGCATAAGTAAATAGGGCCCCAAATTCTTTAATAGCCCCAGGGCCCAAACTTCTATGTATGTTCTCACAGCAGTAAAGACGTAGTGAGTGAAGTACTTACTTCTACTCCTTTCCATATTGAACTAATGCACTTACGTTCTTTTCCCCTTACCATCCATTTTCAAACTTTAATTACTGTCACACAATAACAATAGTTCTAAATCATCAACAGAATCGCTCATGTTGAAGCTCTCGGACAAGATCTCGAGTCAAAAAGGCTATTCTCATACGTATCCAGAGTAGGCACGAAAATCGGTTCGGGTCAGGCCGGGGAGTCGGGTTGGGCGAAAGAAGGATCCGGTGTAGGTGTAGCCTAAGGCCTGAGGCCACCAATCTATTTAATAGTGAGTAGATTTGTCAATCAGTATTCAGCTGTTCTGGATGTTGACCTTATCAGTTTTGCCGACCTAGCCTTTGTTGGCTGATCCCACCATGCTCAGTCTTGCCAACACTGCACACGCCCTTGTGTACTGATAACAGCGCCTCGCTTAGCCCGGACAACCAAGTCGAATATAAACACCACAAAACCAACAAATGAACCAATGAAAAGAAGAAAGAATGGGGCTTGAAGATGTTCCAAACTGATTACCACTGGACCCTGTTTTTTGGTCAACTTTTTGGATGATATCGTAGACAATCTGACGTAGTCCTTTCTCCATTTCGAGACAAATCCTCCCTCAGATAGTCTACTAGTTAAACTATTTAGTCTTGAAAGGAACGGGCTGTTTTTAGAAAGACATATGAAGCCAACGGGTAAGGATATGTAACATTCCTCTAGCATGTGTAACATGGGATAGCCATTTTTATAGAAATAAGGTTTTTCAATAGCCGTTGTGCCTTCAAGCAATTCTGCCACCGAGCAAAAATTGCGGTGGACTGCTACCATCTCCAAAGCTTTTGTTTCATTCGGAATGTATATTATTCTTTCTGATAATTTATTCCAAACTTCTTCGTCTATATTAAACTCATTTGAAAGGGTACTCCATTCCTCCACCGTTAGGAATGTTATTATTTTCATTTCTGTGCCCAGAACTTCTTGTGCTGTATTTATATCCTGGTAGAAATGCTTTTCAGTCAGGTAGCTAGTTAGGGAACCTTGATATGCGTTATTAATTATCAAGGTGTACATTAGACACAGACAGATAAAAAATCTTTGGACAAAATATTTTGGCTTACGCTCGGTTGCCCCAGAACATAACAGTCGAAATGTTTCCAGTTCCACGTCACTTACTACGAAATGTTTGTCTTTGTCTAAGATATCGTATCGTGAAAGAGTGATCCAAATTGAAAATATGATGAAAACAAATAAAAAATATACGGCCCAACTTCCACTTGTAAATGGTAGGATGATGTTCAGGTATTCGGGAAAGGGTAGAGCTTTTGGTACAATGGCTGTTAAACACACCTTCTCGTGGGGGTATGTTGATTTGTCGATTGTGGCTTTCAGGGTAGCCAGAGAGATACCCAAAATGGCCTTTGATGACTCACTCACCATGTTGAGTAATTTCTCTCCACGTATTGGTGGGACCAAACTGAATGAAGCGTTCATCTCTACTAGCAAAGTGTTTATGACGAGTCCATCTGGCCCTTCGAAGTAAACTTGTCCCTTTGAATCAAATTTTTCCAAAACTAACGGGTGTTCATTTGTATTCTTAACATTGATAGGGGAGCCATGAATATCCATCGTTTTAGATGGAAATATTGTAAATGGATCAAAGATAACGTTTTTACTCGCATGTTGAATATTGAAAGAGGATTTAGTGATGAAAGGGTTGTAAGTAAGGATCTGCAACTCCGTGATATGATCTTGAAGAGGAGTCATACTGTGGATTTCTTTTCTTGGTGATATGTTCCACTCACAAACCACAGCAAGGTTGAGAATGCTACGCTTATCCCAACAACCTTGAAACATCTTGACAATGGTCTCTGGTTCTTGCCCAACCGGTTCCGTGATGACCAGTAAGATGAAGGCTCGAGAGTTCCAGAAAGGATAATTGGTAAAATCAGAGTCCACAAAGCAACGGTCAGTCACTTCTCTGACGAAGAAGATGAAGCCAACACTGTTCTCACCTGTGTCTACTCGTTTAAGTGGTGTAAAGTCATGTTCTTCCTCAATATTATAGTTAATGAACTCGTAATCGTTATCAGCAGTACTTGTCTCCGTCTCTTCTTCTTCCTCCTCTTCATACTCTTCATCATCACTGTCATGGTTGAAAGTGCTCCTCCCGGTAAAATTCTCCAGAGTTAAAACTGGGACTGAGTTGTTCCTGTGGACGTGACTGAGAACATCTTCAAACAATTCTGGTTGAGTTGAGTTTAGAGAAACTACGACGAGGAAATGGAGATCTCTCTTGAAGTATTCATCCACGATACGAATGACGACACTTTCCGATGTCTGACCATCTTTTGATCTCAGATTGTTATAGTGGATCTTCATTTCAATTCCAGGTATGGTCAGTAAGACACACAAGAATATGATGGTCCCCTAGAACAAACCAAATGACAGTTTTAAACTTCAGGGTGTGTTATTTATCTTAATCGTACTTATATGACGCATAGATACTTAGCAAGCAAGACATTTAATGGTTCCACTTTGGTGTATCTTGTATGGTAGAGCCATGGCGTAATCAGTCAAGGTAAGTCTTCTTAACTCAGGGCTTGACGAATTATAAATCTTAGTATGAACTTACTATCTAACATTTTAGGTTAGTATAGTGATAAATTTATACTATACGAAACTAATAATTAAATATATACAGTACAATATAATGAAGAGTTTGTGTGTCTGTCATCATGAATATTGCATGATAATATCTACTGCACCCCGAGGCCTGAAATCTAAACATTAGTAACCCCTGTGCACAAACATGGACAGTACACCTCTAAACTGGAACTTTGAAATTATTGACCTGAATAATTTTAATTATTTAAAAACCGAGGTGTTTGATATCTACAATAAACTATTCTTCACATGCCGCCAAGATATATAATAATTTTAAATGGTGGGCTCTATAACTAATAAATTGCTTTTTTGTAAGACTTATTAATACTTTTTAACTGTTAACCTTTATCTCTTTTAACCTCTCTTTTTTTACGATTTTTTTAAAAACTTTTTTATTCTTTATACCCTAAAATATGTATTTGTGAATAGGCCGAGTAACTAATGTAAAAAAAGTAAAAAGGATAAAAAGTAAAAATAACTTTAAAAAGTAAAGAAGTAAGTAATAAAAAAGGTTAAAAGGGGTAGTAAACTATGAAAGGTTGAAATATTAAAATGATACAAAATACCAAAAGGGATTTTTAAAAAAAGGGAAAAAGGGTAGAAAGTTTAACGGGGTAAAAAACGTAGACGTGGTAGAACGGGTGACGAAGGCTCAAGGATGCATAGAACCAGGAGGACACCATTTTTAACCAATTTTGTAACCAAATGTTCTGCCTTGTGTGTTTGTTTGTTTCTATTAAACATTGTATATTTAAATTGCTTATTATTTATTTGATATTATTAAACACTAAAATTCCTCTTAACTAAGAAACTAAGTGATTCTTGACCCATGTTTATATTAACCTATCTTTATCTTTAGGTCGATGGGAATATGCCCCTAAAATGTTTGGCATCAATTAAAATACACCATATATATACATTATATTGTGTGTGTATATATATATATATATATATATATATATATATATATATATATAAACCTCGATGGTCTTGGGGTAAAGTGCTTGCCTCAGAGCCCGATGTTTGCGGGTTCAAACCTATTCAATATCGACGGATTTTTCTTGAGCAATAAAAATCCATAGAACAATTTTCTTCGGAGGGGAAGTAAACCCGTCCGTTCCATGTCGATTGTAGTATGTTAAAGAATTCTGGAAGGTATGTGAAAATACCTTAACAGACAAAATTGGTAGGCTCTTTAGTGCTCACTCATAAAAATTCATGGTGGCAGGGTGGCGGTTATCGTGGAATTACTACACTTTCTGAATTCTATTACATGGGATCTCTTCCAGATAGTGCGGGCAACACTAACCAACCGAAGGCCTGAGTGAATGACCAGAACCGGATGGATGTAAATCACTCATGACGACTTAAGAAGATGTATATATAATATATATGTATATATAAAATCACATAGGTGTTTATATATATTTATACATATAGTTTAAACGTACTTAATGAAAAATTAAATAAATTTTGATAATCTATTTTCAATTCTTTTAATATTATTTTAAAATGCCTGTGTGGCATAACACCAAATAATATATACTGCTAAAATACTATAGCTTATTTTTTTAGTTTATGTTAGAGGCAAGAAGAAGATACATTCAGTCTCTCTTATCACTATTCAATATTCACTTAATTTTATTAATTCTTATGATAGAATAAAATTGTGTATTTGGCAGCGGGTTACAATTTGTTAACAACTTTGAACATCAATATCTGACCTAACAGAGATAAAAAACGATAGAATGTAGATTTCCTCCCAATCTCTCTTTAACAGCTTTCTTATCATTTTGTTCTGTTAAATAAACTTGTGAAAAATATCCGGTTTTTTTTCAGTGGTTTTATTTACAAATAAACTTTTTTTATTGTTAAAATTGGCTCTTGAAACTCAGATAATCAGCTCAGAACTACATTCAGATGTTCTAAAAATTCCCTCACACAAGGATAAATTCCTGAAATTTTCTCTCAATAAGGAGTGGTGGGGGGGGAATGTTACACCCCCGGCAGATGGGACTTCAATCCAAACGCTTAAAAAACACACATGGGCGCCTTTGTATATATTGAAACTGTGTATATTATTTTAAAATCCTCATGTTACGTAATATGAATTTTATTTGATTTTCATTGGCTAAATTTTAGACTAATTAATTATATGAACAAAAAACGTGATAAAATAATCTGTAATATTTTAGAAACAAATAATTAATACCTTCATATTTCCGGTTCAGTCAAAGTTATTTTGGCCGACTATTCAATGTTGCACCTTTACTTCCAAACCCAACATGGCGCTAATTTGACGCCGACTCTCGAGCATATGTAGGTCTTTATTCACACATTGCTCAACATATGCTGGTGTGTATCGCCTCATTGATCAATCTGCAAATAATCCTTCTTTGAAGTACTGTGGAGTTATCGTTCTGGAGGTAATTACGCCTGTGGCATGTATTATTAATTTTAAAGAATATTGAAGCGTACGAAGCCAAATCGTAGCCTGGGATTTCACAAAGTTGGTAAATGTTGTCAGGGAAAATATTTAAATCTGTTTGAAGATTTTTTCTATGGAAAAATTATGTAAGAGCGTGTAAATTATGTAATAAAGGCATTCAAACTCGGGTCTTGAAACGTAGGGTGGTGACAATAATTTATTACAGCTTACTCTTTTTTTTAAATACAGCAAACCTAAAAATAAAGTATTCTTCAATTTAGTCAAATATCAAACTTGATACTTACACAGTATGATTTGGCTAATTTGACATGGGTTGATTTGAAAAATATGATATCTCAAGCCCACCATGATTTCCTATAAAATTTATATTTAAATCAATGGTAAAAAGTAGCATTTAATTTGATAAAATGTGTGTGTTTATGTGTTGCATATTTTGAAGTTATTGATTTATTGTGTGCCAGCTACTTATATACTAATAAAAATGGTTAGAGTTTTGGATTTGAATTTATTTAGATATCACTTGGACTACAAATTTAAAAAAGTTCTACTCTACCGTATTTTCAAATAAATACAAGTTAAAACGGTTATTTATAAATTAAATATATTAACATTTTGTATAACATGTTATTAGATTACAGCATGCAAAATATTTCAAAATTTGCTTCGGTAGATCACCAATCGTAATACAAAATATTCGCAATTTGGGCTTGTGATATAAATTGTATATTTATTCCAAATATTTTTGCTCTCTCATCGCTAGAAATAAATAAAGTTTATAAAACAGAAATATGAATCACATCATTGTTCAACAGTTTTATTCAATTCTACTTCATAAAATGTTGTCTAAAACTGCAACACTAAATTCAGAAAATGATTTCACATCGTTATAGATATAGGAAAATCGATATATACTGAACAAATAGTCTGAAATATTAATTATTTGCACAGTAGTCATTAAATACAGAAAACTTGACAGTTACTTTGAATGTACTTTCTGATACAGTTTCAAGTAGGTTTAGTCTACTACTCTATTTATTTTATTGGAATCTCAGTGAGACTAAAACTCGTGACCCTTTCTCATGAAATCCATACAACTCCAAACAATGTGTCAGTGGGTCGAGGGACCTACGTGGTGTACTAGTGCCTGGAACCAGTTAGGACTCGGTTCCTGCTCGTCAACAGCTCAATCTGCTCCAGCGGCCTTTTTTTATAGCTCGGTCTCGAGTAATACACTCTGTTACAAACAAATACAAAACCTCCTTTTAACGGTTCTTCTCTTTGTAGCTCACAGCACGAACCCACTACGATACTGATGAAGCTATCTCCTGCACCTACTAGCGATGTCGATAATTTCAAACAACATAAATGTTTTATGAGGAAAAAAAAGCACCTTTATGATTTCGACACTGATTCTTAAATGGTTTGTTTATCATACACACTCACCTGATATGTTTGAAGTGTTCTATAATGCATTAAAACAGAGCATACCAACCATTACGTGTACATTTTTTTCCTGTATAAATCTTACTCAAAACTGAAATCATGATCAAATAAAAAAAACTATTTTAAAATAATAGTAGCTGCCGTCCTCATCTTAAAAAAAATTATATTTAACTTCTCTATTAGCTAAGAAATTAAAAACAGATAAAAAGAGAGAGAGAGAGGATAAAAAACAATGAAAGCCGGTAAAGTGTGAAATATCGTGAAAACCGTCAATTGGTCATGGCTTCCATCGCCCGAGTAAACCACCAACCATTTGTTATTGTCTGTTTTATTTGATTCAATCGGATCACAAAGATTTTTTTAAATACGTGGACATACTGTGTTGGCTATGTTCTGTCTGTCAGTGGTTAGAATGCACGGTAAGATTAGACTCCCTCCACGTTTTTCCGTTTTTTCTGTTCCGGAATGTCCCGTTCTCACGTCGAATGTTTTTGATCCATCTAGGAAACACCCCCACCTAGATCTGAACAGATGACCAACCGACCACCCCGGGTATAAATACCCGGTCAGTTTCTCAGATCAGTACCAGTCGCCCTTCCAGGCTCTTCTCTCTTGTAGCAACTCAAGTGTTTTGGAGCTTCGACGCCGGTAAGTTGACTTTACGACATTGCCTTCTTGAAGAATTCAAAGATATTTTGCGAAGCGGGTTGCATCTTAAAGTTTGATTTACACGTTCGCCGTGAAATAAAAAAACAGAATCTGCCTCGGTGGCGCAGTAATTCACACACTTTAAGTTGACCCATGATGCATTGCAAGGCTTTAAAACATCTGAGTATCAACATATTTTATTTCCTAGCAGATAAACATATATTTTAGATCATTGTCCCGATGGTTGTTTACAAATTATAACGCTGTGTCGTGGCACAATCCAATACATCGATAAACACGCTTTACATTAACGCGTTATTTCAAATCTCCTCACAACAGCCAACGAAGCTGTCTGCTAGCTTCTGGCTATAGAGCGCATGCGTTGGCAAATGCGCATGCGCACTAATTTGAGATGGTTGGTTCTGAGATTTGATTGGTTCTCCTGTGCCGAACATTTCAAGCAGAGCGGTCAAAGTAGAGATGAGTTGTACTTCAGCAGAACAGCTCGTGCTGATAGAGCGGAAATCTTGTGATTGGCCTAGAGCCCGTCACGTGATCACATTCCTGTTCTGCGCTTGTTTTTCGGCGAAAGTGTGAATCCACATTAACTTGACTCACCTAAGCACCCTTAAGCGCTAGCACACTTAGACACAAATGTACTAAATAGACAGAGAGGGAGGAAAATGAGCAGTCACCCTGCAAGGGTTTTTGTTTATTTACTCAAAACATTCCCCTCTTCCTCTGACGTGTTTACACACTCACCATAATAATAATAATTGTTATTATTTTAGCATCGCGTCTGACTACCCGTTCGTGTTATAAGCTTATGTACTAATTACGCTAATGGTTTTATGAATTAGGAAGGCTATATTTAGAAGAAATGTACCAGCATTTGCGCGGAGGGAGATAGAGAAAAACCATTTAGGAAAAACCACCCTCAGTACACCCAACCGAGATTCGAGCCTCAATCTCCCCGTCATTGGTAGTCCATTGTATTGTGAGAGTAGCGCTTTAGACCATGCGGCCACTAAAGCGGGTCCAATGTGAGTTAAGTTAGTTTGTAGGACGAGTTTTGATATGATCTTAACGTGTTAAATCTGCTAGAGAGCTAAATATCACGAGGGTTGTTGACTATTTAATAGGACGTGATAAGTATGAGAAGGGTAGTTAAGAGAAAATTGAACATTTATTCGTTACTAGAAGGAGTTAAAACCACACCCATATGTTTCAGTAGGGATTCGAACTAAAAGTCAATATATACCATATAATAATCGTATTTCGACCCCTTTTTAAAGCAATCTCACACTAAGCCAACTCTACAGGTAAAATTAGAAATTACATTTATATAAAAAAAAGTTTGAGTTTAAAAAAAACCTCTTAGTCTTCGGTTAATTTCCTCGTTCCTTCGAGTGAAGAAATTGTTTGAAACGGTTAATTACTTTCCTTTTCTGTCGGACGTGATCTATGACGAGTTCTAGGGCGAACAGAGACAGACATTCTGATCGGTCGATGCTTTTTCTTGGCGGGTGGTCAAGTTTTTTTATTTGAAGCACATAACGTGCACTTTCTGAACCGACTGATTATATCAGCACATGATAATTTCTATGAACGAGAACGAAAGCCTCTACCAATGTTGTCGGTAAAGGTATTTTCAAACACCTTCAGGATTATTTTACACGCCACAATTGACAAGGGACCGACGGCTTTACTTACCCTCCGAAGGAAGTTGTGCTACGGATTTATATCGCTCTAGAAAAATCCGTCAACCCCAGCTGGGTTTGAACCTAGGAACATCGGGTCCTGAGACAAACACCTTATCCCAAGACCATCGAGGTGGTCTTGATATTAGCTCTGATTACACTTCTTCGGTTAAAGAATGTAAATACTAAACAAACCTATATTCTTGGTTGAATAGCTCAGGGCAAACTGCTCTAGGCTCTGGTTCTAATCCAGACGATGTCTATAAATATTACTATTTTCCAAAATGTATTTTTCTATTCAAGAAAAATATTAGACTCTGTATCTTCACTGTAATCAGTCTTATCATCCTGTTCACTTAAACTATCTATTTTGACGAGTTAATTTAATTCAAATGTTATGTTTGGGTATAATTATATTTTTGGAGTGTACTGTACATGTAATACATAATCTGAAGGTAATTTAAATGAAAGCTCCAGTTTGAAGGGAATATCAACAAACTTGACAAGTTGTTCATAAAAGTGCAGGGCACATATTTTACGACTCGACAATGGAATATTGCAATAATTGACCCATGTCTGGATGTGATTGCAGACCCTCTCAGCTAAATCCAGACCTCCCAGAAACACCTAGCGATATGAAGGTCCAATTCGCCATCCTCGTCATCTGCTTTGGTAAGTGTTCTCTTATCCTCTGCTATGGTAAGTCCTCTCCTGTCCACCATTGTATGTATTCTCTTTGGTAAGTCCTCTACCGTCCTCCGTGGTAAGTATTATATTTGGTAAGACCTCTCCTTGAGCTATGTGTTGTTGTTATTGTTGTGAAGGTGTGGCAATGGCCGAGTCCGAGAGCTCAGAGGCCAGGGTCAAGAGAGGTCACCACGACGAGGAATACGACGAGGGTGCAGGTTTCGGTGACTCAGCCTCCGCCTCTAAGAAGTACAGCAGCTTCGGCGGCGGTTACGGCGGTGGCCACCACGGAGGTGGTGGTGGCGGCGGCTCTGGGGCGGGAGGAGATGGAGGTCACCACGGCGTCAGCCACCATCAGGGTATCGGGTACAGCCTCGGCAGTGGTTTGGTGTCCATAGCCAACAGCGCAGTGGACCAGGCCAACAACGCCATTGGTCAGCAGCATGAGTCCGGCGCGCAGGCCGCCTACCAGGCCAAGAACAGTCTGGCGCAGAACGCCGCCGCCGCAGCCGCCACGGCGCAGGCCGCCCTTACGGGCAAGCAGGTGATAGTCGCGACGCTCGAGCAGCAGGTCCGTGACCTCCACGCACAGGTCGAGTCCGAGGCGACGCAGCTGGAACAGGCGACGCGCGCAGCCACCGCCGCGCTAACAGTCTTCGCAGAAAGCGCAGCACCAGGTCCGCGCCCTCACTGCAGCCCTCAACTCGGCGCAGGCCAATGCCGACCAGGCCGCTCAGGCGGCGGCCGAGGCATCTAACGAGCTGTCGTCACAGAGCAGCATGTTGGCGCAGGCCAAGCAGCGTCTGTACAGCGCGTCAGAGCAGCTGGGGGTGGCGCGCGCTGACCTCGATGCCACACAGCACGCCGCTCTGAGGGCGGCCGCCGCAGCAGCGACGGCACAAGCCAACGCCAACAAGCACGCGGGCGGTTCTCACGGCGTCCACGGTGGGTTCGACGGTGGGTTCGGAGGTGGGTTCGGAGGTGGGTTCGGAGGCCACCACCACTAGTATCTGCTCCTGGAGTTAGGCTTCTGTGTCCTTGTACGGGGCTCCTCGTCAGAACAGTTGTAGTCGGATGGCCGCCCTCATTTGTTGACGGCTCAACCGAAGTTCCACTGCGAGGAGCCCTTCAACATAATAATAATAATAGTAGTAGTTTAAATTTGGGAAAAGTTTCCGTGACCATGTTGGGGTGAATAATGTGCCCATCTGTGTCTCATATTTTCCAATTTAAAGTATTATTTTTTTACAGATATATTTACCATATTTTATAAGAGATTTTTGTACCAATAGCTAACTTGCGCTTTAGTCCAAGGTTTTGTTCTGTTAAAACTCTTATTTATATTAAAATTATGCTTGTTGCCATATAACTGCTCTCTGTTATTATCCTGTGACCTTCCTGCAAAGAAATCAAAATGCGGAAACAACATGGTTGAAACAAGTCGAGTAGATAAATTCACCTAACGAAAAGAATATGGTGTTCATTTTCCTGTGAACTGTTAAAATACCGAGATAATCTTATAAAACCATCATAAAGATTTTCTAATCATAGTATATTATAGTTTGGAACAAAATTCTCAAAAAATATGTCATCAGTGAACTATTCTTAAATGAAACTATATTAGAAAATTAAGTAAGACCTTTACAATTTTTATTTATCAAGATGTATCAAGGAATCACATGTACAAGGATCCTTGTATGTATCAAGATAGGTCTTACTGTCATCTCTATTCACCCTCCCGGTCCTGATCTATTAGTTCAGATTGTTTATCAAGCCTTTTTCCCCTCACGTTGTCAAACAACAATTCATGTGGCCTTGAAAATATGGGCGCGGAGGAAGACAGCTTATCTAAATAAACGTGGTCTAAAAAAGAAGGAAGAAGCGTGTGTGAAACATAGACATGTTATAAAGCTACTTACGGGCACTTGGACTAGACGTCAAGCTGGTCAAGTTGACTGTCGGGCATGGGAAAATTGGGGTTCGAATCCCTGTATGGGTGATTTTTTCCCCCTAAAGCGTTTCCTACTCTCTCGCTTTCTGGACAAACGCGGGTACACTTCTAAATTTTACCTTTCTCATCCCTACCCCAAGTGTAAACTTAATGATAACCGCATCGGTGGCCACGTGGTCTAATGCGCTACTCTCGTGTTAGACTAGACTGCTGATGACGGGGAGATTGAGGTTATAATCTCGATCGGGTGTACTTAGGGTGTTTTTTCCTAAATTGTTTTCCACTCCCCCTTCACGCAAATGCAAGTACAATTCCTCTAAATATAGCCTTCCTAATCTCTAAAACCATTAGCGTAGTTATTAAATAAGCCTATCACCTGAATGGTTAGTAATATGTGGCTCACAAAAAAATCTCATTCACTTTAACTTAGCTACAATTTATTTATTTTTCAATGAATGTTTAAATGATCACCCTGTATAGTATTCATTTTTTACCTACTTACAGTAGGCCTATTAACAGTTTTTTTTCATTTCGGAAACGCGTCTAGGCCTTCTATCCTATTTTTTCGCCCTTGCATTTATTTTAAAGAGTTTTTAATCTCACGCGTTTCATTTATTGGTCGCTGTTTCCATATTACAGGGTGTCCGAAAGTTATATTTACAAATTCTATACGAAATGGAATACCCACTAACACATAGAACTACTAATAAAGGAAATAAAGACACACAAAACCCAAAGATGTATTCTCTCAAAGCATAGAACTTTTTAAAAAAAAATTCATTAGTGCTTTAAAAAGTACCCAGAGAATAGTAAAAATGGTGTAATTGTAAAGATAATTTTATGACAATCTGCGTATTAAAATTTAATTGTAAATATTAATCTTCACCGGAGAAAAGGTTGTACAGAAAAGTCGAAATTATTTGACTCGGAAAATTCGCACTATCGATAAGAGCGAATCGTGTTTATTTAAAGAGTAATTTTGAAATAAATTGGTGTAGACTTAGAATAACAGAGGATGATGCTTGATTGAAAATTCTGCGGAACGTGAGAATTGGTCCTTATATTCTCGAAACGTGAGAATTAGTCCCTATATTCTCGAAACGTGATTGTTCCCAAGCCCCTAATTATCTGTACCAACAGAAAAACCAACGTTGTTTGTTTTGAATCCATTTTGGGCCATAGTGTAATCAGTCGAGGTAAAGTCTGGATTAACTTTAATAACTTGATTTTTGGAATTGGTGGAAATTCCCCCGATAAGTGCAACCAATGTGGCCTTTAACTCCAAAAATTAAGAAGGAGGTTGACAAAAAAGAGTATATTAACTTAAAATACTATAAAATGTAACAAAAATTATATTTAAAAAAATGTATAGGCGTTTGCTAAAAAAATGTTCATTTTCCTCGGCACTCTGATCATATGACTATGGGAATAAAAAAGAGTTGGTCACGTGACTAGTGACGTCACATATCGCACGGAGTCTTTTTTTTCTTATGTCTCGTCTTTATTCCTCGTGGTGCGTGGTGCGTGGTGTACCGAGGTCGGATATTTTAGGTCGGCCGCTGGTCTGTACAATCGGAACGCTATGGCTACTGAACCAGACGATTATTTCTGGGATTTTGACCCTCCTAAACGATGTTGGGGAAGGGGGGGAGTACAGGGCTGGAGCCCAAGAGTTTCCTCACTCGGAGAATTTATAGATAAAGGTACCTTTTTCCATCCATTTTGTAATTGGAATCAATTTGTGCAGTATATTATGTATGTTTAGACAAATTTTATTTGTGTGTATACACTTGAATAAATTAAAATTAAATAATACTAAGGATGACAGCGTGGAAATTGGCGAAGTCTAGAAAGCTGTTGGTTACCAAGTAATTGACAAATTATACAAAACGTTCTCATTCGACTTCATTTTATTTCTCTCTCTTTTTTTTAGTGGCAAACATTATAAATCACTGGTATTCAAAACCGGTTCACATCTGTATTTCTACTAACCATTACTAAATTTTCTTACGAACGGACATATCTGACAGCTATAGAAATCTATTAAATCTAATTTCACGTGTTCATACGTCAAATCATGTGGTGATAGTAATAATATAGTAAAATGTTATCAATGTTGACCGTGAAACAATATGTGTTTCTCTAAAAGGTTCTTCAAATGCACATTTGTAATCAAATCAAGGTGAACGCTAGGCCTTTTACCCAAAATTGACTTTCCTCTCTCCGTTTTAATGTTGGGAGAATACTTGTAACCCCCCTTGGAGCCCAGTTTTATAATCTCCTCTGATAAAGCTCGGATAAATTTACCCGTCATTTACGTCCACAGTTCCAACCAACCTGTTTGACAATTATTGTTGGTCTACGCGCATGCGCGAAATGGTTCTTATCTGGTGGAGATAATGGACCTAGCCCAAGACTCATAAAAAGGTCATAGCTTCAACTTGGATACTTGTCACAAAAAGTACTTTCAAAATGCATGGTTAAGTTGATAAGGATGTGTGGTCTAAGAACATCAGCTATCCATTATTGTGGATGAGTGAGTAGTGAGTTCTCATTTTACTTTCTCGTAGCTCTTGATTATCATGGGGCCTTTACATTTTATGTTGCTCAGAAACCCCAAAAAGTGGTTTCTAAAATTATGTCTGTATTTAGGGATACAGCCGATACAGTTTAATGGATTTCTTTCAAACATAATATTTAGATATTATTTTTATCACCACGTCTTAGAGCCTACCTGTTCAGGTTTATATTCTGTTCATGATAGGGATGACAGTTCAAAAATCATATGTTTAGGTTTTGAGTTGCCTACACTGTTTTGTTAAAAATGCTAAGTTTTTTAATTACATATTATATTTTACATTTAAAATAACATAAACTTAAGTTTTCTCGCAGTGTATCGTTAATTTTAATAATTTCACCGAAACAATATTTTAAACATAATTCAAAGTACTTATTATTAATTTTGAAAAGTTATCTGTGATGTATAATATAGTGCATGCATTAACACCTTTTAATACAGGAATCTCATCTACTTGGAGAAGATAAAATACTTGTCATTTTTTGAAAATATAATAAATTATTTTATGATTTTTCGTCTTACTACGAAATATTTAACTGAATAAAATATTTCTATCCTCCCCATTTTGAAGCTAAGTTCATGAAAACGTTTGTGAAAGTGCTGTGAATAATAATTTTTTTAAGTGGAATAAAACGATAAAAAAAAGCTTTGTGCCTGACCTCAAATAAATATATAAATAATATTGACCTAAATTAATGTGGTTAACTATCATAATCATACATTACCATTGGTTTTCATTACATTTATCCAAATTGATAGATGTCAGCTGTTGGCGTAGGGATACATTAGGGACTACTTCTATTAACCTTTTTGAGCTGTCATCAAAGTAAACTAAGGTGGTGAATATACTTTACATCTTATTTATTTATTTGAGGTATTTAACGTGCACTTTATAAGCCGACTGATTATATCAGCACAACATAATTTCTATGAGCGAGAGCGAAAGTGTCAACCAATTTTGCCGGGAAAGGTATTTTCACATACCTTCCAGGGTTCTGTTACATGTCAGAATCGACATGGGACCGACGGCTCTACTTCCACTCCGAAGGAAGTTGCGCTACAGATTTTCATCGCTCAGGATAAATCCGTCGACCTCTGCTGGGTCTGAACCTAAGATCATCTGGTCTTGAGGCGAGCACTTCACCCCAAGATCCCCTAGGTCGACTTCAGGATATAGGCCTACACATTATGAGAATTACTCTAATGAGTTAGAGATGAGGAAGGAAGCATTGTAGTGGTAAGATACCCGCATTTGCCATTTAGGGGGGAAAAAACTACCCTCAGTAGATCCGACAAGGATTCTATCTCTGATCTCCCCGTTTATCAGGAGACCAGTCTTACACCTGAGTGACGCCTTAGACCATTCGGTCACTGAGATATTTAGATGTTATGTGGACATATCTCTAGGAAAAATCGGAATTTGGATTCTAGATCCAATGTAAGGTAGTTTACTGATGACTGAGTTAGTGCAATTCAAAATATTCTGAAAATGTATAAAACGATTTTGTTCAAAATTTAAATCAGAAGAGTGTTTCATATGATTAGGCTCTATTAAAAAAAATTTGAGTATTTTTTTATCACCGCATCTTACTATCCGTTTGGGTTATACGCTTATGTACCAATTACGCTAATAGTTTCAGGGACTAGGAAGGCTATATTTTGAGAGAGTGTACCCGCATTTGCGTAGAGGGAGAGTGGAAAACCGTTTTATAAAAAACTTCAGTAGACTCGACCTAATAGCTTAATAAAATATGTAAGTGAAGGAAGAGCCGAAGATAAAAGACCACTTGGCAGACCAAGAAACAGATGGAGAGATGATATAAGGCAGGACCTGAATAGTTAGGTGTGTAAGAGGTAAGGACAAGTAACAGGCAGGGTGTAAGAGGTAAGGACGAGTAACAGGCAGGGGTGTAAGAGGCAAGGACGAGTAACAGGCAGGGTGTAAGAGGTAAGGACGAGTAACAGGCAGGGTGGTAAGAGGTAAGGACGAGTAGCAGGCAGGGTGTAAGAGGTAAGGACGAGTAGCAGGCAGGGTGGAAGAGGTAAGGACGAGTAGCAGGCAGGGTGGAAGAGGTAAGGACGAGTATCAGGCAGGGTGGAAGAGGTAAGGACGAGTAGCAGGCAGGGTGGAAGAGGTAAGGACGAGTAACAGGCAGGATGGAAGGCTGTTGTGAGTGAGTCTTAGAGACCAGCTGCGGTTTTAATGGTCACAGAAATGAGAAAGAACAACCGACCTATATTCGAGCCCTGATCTCCCATTTATCGGAAGTTTAATCTGCTGCGAGAGCAGCGCCTTAGACAACGTGGCCACCGAAGTAGGTTGATAAATCATTCAATAGTAATTTACCAAAAAGCTCCTTCTAAACATTTTGTTTCTAAACAAGTGTGTGAGTAAGAAAATATTTGCGAATGTGACGTAGCATTTATTAATTGAAAGGGTTTAGCCAAACTGGCAGGATAGTGAGTGACTGAGCAACCTGGTGGCCAAACTGGCGATCGAGCACGTTATTAGCGGATAGTTCTCGATAGTTTTTGACGAGGAGGCAAAGGTTCGAATCTTGTCTCAGTGAAGTGAGGGTGGTTTTTAACAAGTGATTTATTGTTGTGGTTTTCCCATCCTCTATCCACGCTAATGGTGATTTTTATTTGTAAAGGCCTACTTTAATTATAATATTGAAGTATTTCTTACATATATATCTATATACGTATATAGTTTATGATCTTACCAATTAAATTAGGCCGTTAGTAGCAAGTGTGCTAAACCTATTGATGATAATAAAAATGTCAAAATGAGAAGTTTTCCTAGCACTCAATGAACCAACGTACAATAATATTGCCTAGCGCCTGTAAACTAGACTGTACCGGCTCGATCGCGCGGGCTTCAACAATAGAACCAGTTCTACCTTTCAAGCGTGCGCGCTCAGTCGCTTGCTCCAGTCTGGCCACCTCTCATTACAACCAATGTGTTCTATTTTATATTTTAGTCGCTCGCCCAGTCTGGCCATACACTTATGTTTAACACCATATTTATTAAAGGATTTATTTAATGTTGGAATGATAAGGGTGGTTTGAAGTAAATACACCCACATTGTCGCGGAGAGGAGGTGGTATGACTACAGTGATAAACCGCATAACGAAAAATACCCACAATGTACCCGGGACGAGATTCCCTCGGCCTATTCCATCACAGTATCCTGAGGGCCGGACGTCTTATACCGGGGGTGCGGTTGGCAGTGTTTCCCACAAACCATGTCTATAGGACTTAGCTCACAGACAAGGTATACAACAGACACTCAGTCCAGCTCACAGGCATGATATACAACAGACACTCAGTCCAGCTCACAGACAAGGTACACACCAGACACTCAGTCTAGCTCACAAACAAGGTATACAACAGACACTCAGTTCAGCTCACAGACAAGGTATACAACAGACACTCAGTCCAGCTCACAGACAAGGTATACAACAGACACTCAGT
>CABFWO010000446.1:0-30049 GCA_902155825.1 Timema genevievae | reverse complement strand
TATACCACAGACACTCAGTCCAGCTCACAGACACTCAGTCCAGCTCACAGACACTCAGTCCAGCTCACAGACACTCAGTCCAGCTCACAGACACTCAGTCCAGCTCACAGACAAGGTATACACCAGACACTCAGTCCAGCTCACAGACAAGATATACAACAGACACTTAGTCCAGCTTACAGACAGTCAGTCCAGCTCACAGACAAGGTATACACCAGACACTCAGTCCAGCTCACAGACAAGATATACAACAGACACTCAGTCCAGCTCACAGACAAGGTATACATTAGATACTCAACCTTAGAGGAGATTCACTGCTCCTTGAGTCAGGTTGAGTCACTGGACACAGGGTAGTGCTAGCTGCAGTTCTCATTGATAACAGCACTTACAAGTGAAACCACTCGTGATAACAGCACTTACAATTGAAACCATCCATGATAACAGCACTTACAAGTGAAACCATCCATGATAACAGCACTTACAAGTGAAACAACTCATGATAACAGCACTTACAAATGAAACAACTCGTGATAACAGCACTTACAAGTGATACAACTCACTTTCAATTCGTTATTTGTAAAGAGTTGGTGGTCCTAACACAATAGTACAGGCACCAGCAATCCACCTGCCCCTCCAACTCACCCCCTTGCCTTTCAATGAATATAACTTTTCATACTTGTAACAAGTCGATAATATTTGAATATTGTTTGCAACTAAACAATTTGCAAACAATCGCTTTAACAACAAAATAGGACAATTTATTCTAAGTTTTCTTTGTAATATGCAGTCTGAGTAGGCTCGTTTGGGGGTTGGTTTATGGGAAGGCGTGGTGCAGCTACCTGAACTAGTAAAACCATCTTTAAAGTTAACTTTTTAAAATCAGCCGCTAGATAGCGCTGTTGTCACTTGGGACTGAACGCAGCGATCCTCGTGTTGAAGGACTCAAGCTCTCACGATGAGCGTAGCCATTTTAACCTGGAGACTGTGGGTCAGGTGTATACCTTGTTTGTGACCTTGGCTCGTTCCCCGAGTGGACCTGTAATAGCTAAATTATTATGTGTGTGGTCCTTCTGTTGCCAATGTCTACTGTAGCCATATCCGCCGCGTGTCAGTCTGAACAGGAGATACACCGGAAGTGAACTATGGCCCTCCGCTTGAGCCAATGGAGGACCAGTATCGGGCTGTTCCATCAAGGGTCCAGCCGAGGTCCAAAGACCCCCTCCGGAGAAGATCAAGGAAGGGTAGATGCAGTAACACAAGAGAAACTGCTCCGTATTGGTGGCGTGGAGACGAACCCTGGTCCTCACGACAGACAACTGGTCCTTGTGAGTGTTCTATCAGATTACACTAGAATACTGTCTGATAGGGAGTCGAACATGAGACCTTAACGTCCGAGCCTGAACTCTAATATCGTCCAGGAGGATTTGCGATGACTCAGGAGCGTAACAGTTACTAGAGACTTGGACCTACTGAGTATCGCTCATTGATAATTAATCAAACAGTTGTTAGTATAGTGGGCTCTTCTGTTCCTTGAGGGGTGGTGGGATTACTGAGGGGCGTTAAGAAACTAGGATGGATGTGGGTGCTAAGAAGCTAGGAGGGATATGGGTTCTAAGAAGCTAGGATGGATGGAAGTGTTCAGAGGCTAGGGTGATAGGAGTGTTAAGTAGTTAGGGAGGCAGGGGGAGCTAAAAGGCAATGTATAAAATCAGTGTAGGGAGCTTATGGGGTGAGTTTATGGAATTAAAGGGGTTGTAGCCCTAAAAAATATTTTACAACTGCTGCAATAAAAGGTTCCACTTATATTACCCAGCTGAGATTCTAGGCAAATTTTTTATCAAGAATTCAGGATGTTTTGTTCCATAACGTGTCGTTAATACGTCTATTTTTATCTGCTCAGGTATAAATCTGTTCCGTGGTGTAGTGGTAAGTTTACCTGGCTATGAGCCTAGGGTTCAATTACCGGTTGGTACCTTGGGTATTTTTCCCGAATGGGAATTACCCCAACGGTAACCAGAGTGTGGTTGAGTAGTCTTAAGTTAGGTATAAGTGTTTCCATTGGTTCCACACCCTCATACTCTCTATTACCCTCATACTCACCATCACCTTCATACTCACTATCACCCTCATACTCACCATCACCCTCATAATATCACCCTTATACTCACCATCACCTCATCTCATCGGGACATGGAAAGAGCCCCAAGGAAAGGATGTACTATTAGTGCATTTGTGCGTCCTCTGGACAACGGTACATTAGTACTGGCTAATCTTCCCATAAACCGAGCTACATAATGATGTATCCCAGACGCACAATATTGTATTACTCCGGTATAGCTCAACTCTTGTTCAGGACGACCCTCCAGAAACCTCGTCTTCAGTCTGCCAGAACTCTCTGCAATCAGAGAAGGTGCTGTTACTGCGGGAAATAGGAGAACTAAAGTCACAAATATCCGCCATGGAGTCCCAGGGAGATGATTCGGGAGCAGAGGATGTCGGGTACAGACTGGAAGATAAGAAGAAACAGTTAAAGAAGATTGAGAAAAAAGAAAGGAAAGAGAACAATCCTGATTTGTTGAAGGTAAGTGGACGGTCCACGGGGGTTTTTATTCTTTCTTAGAGAGTTGGCCAACAGTCGCTGTTTTTGTGGTAAATTGTTAAGGTACACATTCGGTCAAAATGTCGGGTGATTTGGACAGAACTAACAAAATGTAAGTTTAACAAAAATAAACGGAAAGAGGCCTATTAAGATGTCGAGCATCAAATATCCATTCAGTGTTGTCTTTCACCAAACATGGAACATATTTTAAATAATTTGGTATATTCAACATCAAGTTTATTAAAAGTTTAATCTAAGGGGTAAGGAGGAGGAGGGTTGTTTATAATAAATACACCCACATTAGCTTGTTAAGGGGATAGGTAAAACAACAGTGATGAATCACATGTGGAAAACCATCCCCATTGCACTTGGCTTAGATTCGAACACCGATCTCCTAATTAGCGGCAGTCCAGCCTATTGTGAGCCCAATGTCTTAGAACGTCTGACCACGACCAGAAAATGGCATGGGGTGTATCTAGTGCTACCCAAATTTTGTTGAGACCCGTTTGTTAGTTCAAAGGCTACGAAAGACACAGAAAGAGAGACCAGATAGTTCTCTCTCCCTAATTTCAATTCCATAAAACGCCACTGAACACTCTGGAACAAGCTAATATAGCTATCTCCCCCTTCTCGCAATTCCATAAAACATCCCCAAACACTATGGAACAAGATAAGATAGTTCTCTCCCCCTTCTCGCAGTTCCAGAAAGCACACCTGAACACTATGGACAAGCAAAGATAGTTCTCTCCCCCTCCTCACAATTCCATAAAGCACCCCCAAACACTATGGAATAAGCTAAGATAGTTCTCTCCCCCTCCTTGTAGTTCCAGAAAGCACCCCTGAACACTATGGAACAAGCTAAGATAGTTCTCTCTCCCTCCTTGTAGTTCCAGAAAGAGCCCCTGGACACTCTGGAACAAGCTAAGATAATTCTCTCTCCCTCCTTGTAGTTCCAGAAAGAGCCCCTGGACACTCTGTAACAAGCTAAGATAGTTCTCTCCCCCTCCTTGTATTCCAGAAAGAGACCCTGGACACTCTGTAACAAGCTAATATAGTTCTCTCTCCCTCCTTGTAGTTCCAGAAAGCACCCCTGGACACTCTGTAACAAGCTAAGATAGTTCTCTCCCCCTCCTTGTAGTTCCAGAAAGCACCCCTGGACACTCTGTAACAAGCTAATATAGTTCTCTCCCCCTCCTTGTAGTTCCAGAAAGAGCCCCTGGACACTCTGTAACAATCTAAGATAGTTCTCTCTCCCTCCTTGTAGTTCCAGAAAGCACCCCTGGACACTCTGTAACAAGCTAAGATAGTTCTCTCCCCCTCCTTGTAGTTCCAGAAAGCACCCCTGAACACTATGAAACAAGCTAAGATAGTTCTCTCCCCCTCCTTGTAGTTCCAGAAAGCACCCCTGAGCACTACGGAACAAGCTAAGATAGTTCTCTCCCCCTCCTTGTAGTTCCAGAAAGAGCCCCTGGACACTCTGGAACAAGCTAATATAGATATATCACCCTCCTTGCAGTTCCAGAAAGCCCCCCCAAGCACTCTGGAACAAGAAGTGGCCCTACTGCAGGGACAACTCCAGGAGCTTAGGTCCCAGGAGATGCTCCTGGAGTCGCTCGAAGATGAATCTGACGTGGAAGAGAGATTGGAAGATCTGGAGTTCAAGATAGAATCAACGCAGCTGGAGTTGGTGGGGCTCGAACGGAAGATAAGACAGGAGCAGGAGGGGAAACAATCACAGGTAGCCAGACGAAGCTAATGATGGCGCCTGACCACTGTGTGTTTGCGCCCTGGGGAAAATAACCGAGTATGTTTGCGCCTACTTAAGATTCAAGTCTTTCTTAATATTCTAAGAAAGGTAAATGTTGTATTTACGAAATTTGTTAATGCTATTTCCTTTCAAAAACATTTAATTTATGTTTTATTCCCCCCCCCCCTCCGGGCAGAACATAGATATCAGGTCAGTGACTAACCTAACCTAACATAACATAACCTAACCTAGCCTAGCCTAGCCTACCAACATTCCTTCATACTAGTAGTTCTGAAACCGATATATCAAGTCAGTGACTAACCTAACATAACCTAACCTAACCTAACCTAACCTAACCTAACCTAGCCTAGCCTACCAACATTCCTTCATACTAGTAGTTCTGAAACAGGACAGATAAAAAAATAAACGTCAGGAACGTCCTCTTAATGACCTTCAGTTGCAAGTAGTAAGGCTTTGACTCGCCGACGGGCGCAACCACTTACGGTTTATTTTAGGCGGGCGCGAACGCCCAAGTTTTTTGAAAGGGCGCTCGCTACCAATACGGGTGGCGCAAACAACACGTTCTCCCACAATCTACATGATTGTGACTCTTTTCTGGCTCTTAATAGTTTGGTTAATATTGTTTCAGTTACTATCCAAGTAACCTTTTAATCCTATATTATTACTACTCTCCACGTAGATCTAAATTAGAGATTGAATATCAGACCTTTGTTTTTATATAACCGCGTCTTACTACCCGTTCGGTTTATACGCTTAAGTACTAATTACACTAATGGTTTTATAGTGATTGGAAAGGATATATTTTAAGTAAGTGTACCCGAATTTGCGTGGAAAACCATTTTGGAAAAAAAAACACGATCAGCACACCTGACCGAGACTCGAACCTCGATCTCCCCGTCATCAGCAATCTAGTTTACTGCGATAGTAGCGCGTTAGACCATCCGGCTACCGAAGCATGTATCAGATTGTTGACGTCTTTACTGATAGTTACTTATAAAAAATATAACTTATTTTGGTTTGTGGTGTCTTTAAACTTTTGTGGAGAAAGTTATGTTTTTATATTTTTAGGCATAAACTCCTTCCTTAAAGACTGTTATATTTATATATTTGTTTAGGCATAATAACCTCCCCTAGCAACTGTTAGACTTGTATAATTTGCAGGCCTAATAAAACCCCCCTTATTTCCACGTTGATCTCCCCAGGTATTGAACGCGAGATTCATGACAGTATTTCTTGCAGGAGCGGAGATCAACTTCTCGAGACACTGATCTTAAACTGTGAGTACATTCACATACAACACACTATAGAGACCTCCCGTATAGGAGATGATGATATTAGCGTTCATTGCACGTCAGATTTTGATCTGACCGAGACTCGAACACGTCTATCCGTTAGTCAAGGGACGAATCCTCGACCACGGCTAAGGTTTAATTTGAATAAAAATTGCATTAAATATGTGTAAATAAATATAGCCTCAAGATTCCTCACCTCTGGCTTTCTCATACTCTCCTCACTAGCTTGGGTGCATTTTTAAAACGACTCTTTGTTAGGTGTTACGATTAAAAATAAATCAAAAAAGTACCTAAAACAAACGGTAAAAAGCTTTTTATGCTCTTGTAATTTTTTCTTTCAACATATTTATTAATTTGGAGGAGTTTGTTTACAATTTATGACTTGAGTACATGATCACACGAATTACAAACTAACTGAATTATAGAACACACAACAACCAGTGCCTCGACCATATGTTCATTAGTGGAAAAAAGGGGAGACCCCATTTTCACAGATGATGCATATTTCAGTCGCTTGGAATCGAACCCGGAACATGAATCTCAATGGTAAGACGTACTACCACTTGAGCTAAGGTGTCAATCTATATTAGTTTTCACAGCTTGTGAATGTGAGGAATGCCAGGCCCTCCACCGTGGTTCGGATCCAACGTTAAACTGTAGGTCCTCTCATTTCATCTCACAATCACCCTACCATTACACATTAGCGTAAGTGCGTATAACCCGAACGGGTAGTAAGACGCGGCGCTAATAATAGTAATAATAATAGTAGTAATAATATTAATAGTAATAGTAATAATAATAATAATAATAATAATAATAATAATAATAATAATAATAATAATAATATAGTAGTTTTATTTTATCACCACGTCTTACTAACTGTTCATGTTAACGCACAGTGATAATTATTTTACTAAGGTAGAAATTAGGAAGAAAGCATTTTATAGGTAATCTAACCAGCATTTGCATGGAATGAAAGTGGGAAACCATTTAGGAATAACCACCCTTATTAGACCCGACAAGTATTCGAACTCCGTTCTCCTCATCTTCAGTAGGCCAGTCAAACACGAGAGTGACGTCTTAGACAAGTCAGTCACTAATGTAGGTAGTCCATAGATTAACTGTTTGTTATTTTCTGTCACAGCTCAGCTCCCGAGGGTGTCGGCGATGCGGCCGTGAAGGTGTTCTACAGAAGGGAGGGCGTTGCTAACATCCACGGTCCGATGTATGAGGTGAAACTGTCCCTCCTCGTCTTCCTCAGGAACCTCAACAGGGGAGCCATCTTCGATCTGTGTACGAACCTTGACGAAGCGGGTGCGTTCGATGACGTCGTCTACAAGAGCGTGACGAACCAGGGCGGCGGGGACGAGGTTGAGGACATTGTGTTCCTTCAGTTGAAACACAGAGACGTGGACAAGGATAAACCCATGTACCTACTGAAGAGTGATGACAGTTTCGGGGTCATGAAATACTTCCTGTCCTACTGCGAAATCGAAAGGCAGATGTCGGAAGAAACGGATCATCCGATCTTTAGCGGCAAGCTGGAGAACTGCATGTTTGTGATGTTCACGAATGGTATGCTTGAAGCTGATTTCTTGGGTAAGGTCAGCGACATAAACACTAGTTTAGTTAGATCGAGTGAAATGTTTCTTACCGGAGGAAGTGTGTACACAATCAGCAAAGCAGCACTAACAGATTTAGAAAACTATAACAAGCTATTTATAAATATTTCCTCTTATTTAAGTGACGATGATGACGTCGAGGAGGCTGAAGATATTTCAAGCTGTACTGACAAATATGTAGAGGAGATAGATTTTTGTAAAAAAGTTGCACATTTTTTTTATGAAGAGGAAAACGTAAATCTTTGCGACTCAATAAAAACGAAAGATCTATCCACGAATATTACTATCGTGAAATCCCTCGCTGAAAAGGTCACATCTTTTAGCAATGAGCTGGAAAATTTAAATCCCTGTGGTTCAATCGACACGAAAAAATTTTATGCGAATTTCAAACAAAAGCCCAAAGAAACTATCGTTAAAATCATAAATGAGATTAAAAATTTGGATATTTTAAAATTCAGGCGATTTTCAAGTTCCTTGTTTTTTTTCTGCGAGCAGAGTAAAGAGGCCGAACTCGACGAGCATATCAAAGAAGAAATCAGAATAGCTCTTAGGACTACTCAGAACGAAGGAGACGTGGAAAATATATTTAATAAACTTTTGAAAAGAAACACGAAATGGAGTGAAAAGCAAGGTATCGTGTCCTATTTGGACAACTGCAGCAACTTCTGGCCAAGATTTGTGAGAAAGGTCCAAATGAAGAGGTTGAACGCTCAATCCGTTTATCTGAAAAACTTGACTATTAAGTTCAAGGAGGATAAAATAAAAACATTATCAGAAAGAACCTTGAACAATCCCGGTGCGTTGTGTGTGGTTTCGGAGAAAGGTTCACTCATAATCAGTTACTTGAAAATATACACGGTATTAAGTGAATCTGACACCAAGGACTGCGTGTTTGTTGACTCAAAGTGGCTGATGGTCAACTTGGATTACATATTGTCAATCTGGGCAGGAGTCTGGTGTACCACTTTAATCATCCTCGGCAATGACCATATTCCTGCCAAGGACGTTTTGGAAGAGATTAAGAGAGTTTTGCGAAGTAATTCCGCCGCTAGAATTGTGTTTGTATGCTCAAAAGATGACACTTTACCTAAAACATTTGGTAAGAATTGTGTGTTCCTTGATGAAGTTTATTTCAGTCAACTCACAGTTGGTTCACAGGATAGTGTGTTGGGAAAGAAGGTTACATTTCAAGGTCATGACGTGAGCATCAAGTCTGTTATCGGCACGAATTCTCCTGATAAGTATTTAAAAGGTGCTGTTTTACAAGATCTAATTTGCGATAGCTATTTTAAAATAGGAGAAGATTTATTAAATGATGACAGCTATTATATACCCAGAAGTTTAATTCAGACAAATTATTTAAAGAAATCCATACTAAAATGGTTTAAAACAAATGAGGTGTTTGCAATCAGTAATATCACTGAGAAACAACTTCAAAAGTTTGTGTCGCCTAATGTCGTCCTATTTAAGTTTGAAGGAAGGCACTTAGTTAATATTCAACTAAAAATAAAAGTAAATAATAAGGCCAACTTTGGAGAACAGGATGAATTGGCTAGCAATAAAATTAGTGACAACCTACATCGTGCGCAAAAGGATGCACCAAACGTAGGAAAGATCGTCATACTAGATCATGGTAAGGAAAGGGCGCAGTTTCAACATCTGTATACGCAATTCTCTAAAGACCATAAAGTCCACTGGTTGCACTTAGATCGAGACAGCTTGAATTGGAAAAAGAGTAGTAATGACATATCAACTATTAAGAAATATATCAACAATGAAAGTTCAGAAACGCAGGTGGAAATCGTCAACAGTTTGGAGGACAATTTGATCCTGGTGATAGCAGAGCCAGGAATGGGTAAGACCAGTTTATTAAAACACGTGGCAGCTGAAACAAAGTTAAGTGACCCAAGCAAATTGGTTTTGTATATCAATTTGAATGATAACGATAAAACAGATTTTTTAGACGAAATAGAACTAAGTGATATAGACGCTTCCACTACCAAAGAATTCATATTCGGTTCGTCTAAAGATAAGGAAGATGACTCAAAAGGTCCACTTTTGGAGTATTTTTTCGGTGATTTTCACAACACGATTATTCTGATGGATTCTTTTGATGAAATCAGTCCTGACTATTCTGATAAGGTATGTGCACTTATCTATGAGATTAGAAAAAGTGGTGTGGAAACGCTATGGGTGACGTCACGTCCAAGTATGAACAACTATTTAGAAGACGAACTGTCGGTGTTGTCGTACAAAATGAAACCATTCAGCAAAGATGATCAGCGGAAGTTTCTGAAGACATACTGGACCCTACTTGTGCCAAGCATCGAACAGGATCGTTTGGAAGTATTCATTGAAGAGCTCCTTAGTCGATGTACGCAGTCACTTAACGACGCTAGAAATAATTTCTGTGGAATTCCTTTGCAGACAAAAATGTTGGCTGACAGTTTCAAACAAAATTTGATAGATTACAACGATACGAAGAGTTTTAATATCCCCAGAAAGATTGATTTGCACGAGCTATTTGATACATTTATTATGATAAAATGTGAAGATTACTGTGACAAACTAAAATTGGTAGATTCTAAAGGTGCTGTCAAACGAATTAAGAAACGTATGTATAAAGAGTTTGTTTCGAATCATAAAGCATGTGCCGCACTCTATTTGTTCCATAAGGATGATATTTTATTGATAAGTGAAGAATGCAAGTGTTATATAGAAGAGACTGCGCGGGATTATATCCATGTTTTTGAGAAGGAGGGGGGGAATACAGGTATAATCGACAAAATCATTGATGGAAAAGTACATTTTGTCCACAGATCATATGCAGAGTACTTCTTTGCCGATTGGCTTTGTGAAAATTATGAGAAATGTTTAGACTTCATTCATAAAAAGCTATTTGAACCTAATTACGAGGTCTGTTTTGATATTTTTAACCAAAAAATTGTTATTGGCAGACCGTTACATAATGCAGTTTTTCAAAATAATTTAAAAGACGTACAGCTCTTGATTTTTAATGGCGAATTGGTTAGTTCTAAAGACAAACTTGGAAGAACCCCACTTCATTTGGCTGCATGTTACAATAGCCCTGACATCGCAAAGGCTCTTTTAGATGCAGAGTCAGAGGTCAGTAGCGTTGACAAGTTAGGTTGCAAACCCATACAATATGGGGATATGACATTATCATGGGGTGTGGTTGAAATTATTCTTGCAAAAGAAAGTTGTACACAAAATTTGGTGCGAATTGGAGAATATGTTTCAGATCCTTTGGGAAAATATCAGATAGGGGCCTTGTTCGTGAAGGATGGCTATGCCAATCTTACTAGTTTTCTACTTTGTAATGGTTACAATGTAAACGCTCCTGTAGATAATATTGGTTCTTCATTGTTACATCTTGCAGCAGATTATGGCCATCTAAATATTGTTAAATGTTTGGTAGACAAAGGAGCTGATATTAACCAACTGAATAGAGAAGGTTTCAACCCTCTTCATATTGCCACGAGAAGTGGCCATTTGGAAGTGGTGCAGTTCTTAGTGGGACTTAAAAAAAACTTCAAAGAGAGCTTGGGCGAACATATAATACTTCTTATTGCATCTGAGAATGGGCACATAAATATAGTTAACTATTTATTGGACTTGATTGATGTAAACACCGTAGACAGTGATGGATGCACAGCTTTGCATGCGGCAGTTCGTGGTGGTCAACTGGAAGTCGTCCAACTGTTGGTTAAGAGAAATGCTCATATAAACTGTAAAGATGTCCACGGGTATACTGCGTTAAAATACTGTGTGCGAAATGTAAGACTAGATGTACTAGAATTTTTGGTTGAAAATAAAGGAGATATAAATCTGTCAGATGAAAATCAAGTGAACCTTTTACACCATGCTGCAAGAGCTGGGCAACTCGAGAATGTTAAGTATTTGTTAAGACTTGGCATAGACATCAACAGTCGTGATAGAGTAGGTTTTACCGCGTTGCACCACGCCATAAGAAATTCAAACATACATATTGTAACGTACTTAACTGAAGCCAAAGCCGATGTTAACTTACCTGACAATTCAGGTCAGAGTCCTCTGAGTGAAGCAGCTAAGTATGGCAAACTAGACATTGTGAAATACTTGTTTCGTAACGGCGCCAAGGTTAGTATGACGGACAACGATGGTTGTGACGTTTTGCTGCATGCCACTCGAAATGGACGTCTAAACGTTGTAAAATATTTATTTGAAATGAATGCTAATACTTGCGCTGTTGATAAACATGGACTAGGAGGACTTCATTTTGCATCTATTAACGGTAGTCCCGAGGTTGTTAAATATTTGGTTGTCAAAGCATTTGATGTGAAGGCGTCAGATAAAAACGGTATCCAAGCATTACACTACGCCGCACAGTATGGTAGATTAATTATTGTCAAATGTCTCCTTGAAGCTGGTGCTGATATTAATGTATTAGACAATGATGGACGTAACGTATTGATTCATGCATCGTTGAGAGTGCAGTCTAGAACTGTCAGATTTTTTATTCTTGAAGGGGTCGACGTAAACGTACGAGATAACCAAGGATTTGATTCACTTTATCACGTTGTGAAAAATGGCCAGCTAAATCTTGTTCGATTCCTGGTGGGAAAAGGAGCCGTTATTGATAAAGTTTACAGAGAAGGTAACACAATCGTCCACATTGCCACAGAAAATAATCACCTTGATGTACTTGAATATTTGGTTGATTTAAAGAAAGTTGACATACACGCAACAAATATCCGTGCGGAAACAGCACTAAACATTGCGATTAATAAATCTTATTTAAATATATCTCAGTTTTTGGCGGGGAAAGGAGGTCAACCAACCACATTACCTATTTGTTCAAATGCTGAAAGGAGCATAAAATCAGAACATATACCTTCTATTCAAGACAACACTAAGCCAATAATTGGTCATGTATTGCCACAACTATGCCAATCAGTGCGAAATAAAAGACTCGATACATTCAAAGACTTGCTTAAGGATGGAGGTGACATCAATGCAACGGATAAGACTGGTAGAAACGTTCTTCATCATGTCGTAAAATGTGGAGGACTGGAGTTTGTGAGGCATATTGTAGACATGGAAGGGGATATCAACGTGCAGGCTCTCAATGGATTCAACGCGCTGCACTACTCCTTACGTAAAGGAGAAATAGATGTGGTGCAGTACTTGATCCAAAAAGGAGCAGATGTAAATGCAATTGATAAAAACAACCACAGCTTGATTCATATTGCGGTACGTAATGAAAGGCTCGATATTTTACAGTGCCTTGTTAAAGCGGGGGGTAACGTAAATATTGTTGATAAATGTGGATGTTGTGCGTTACACTATGCAGTCCAACATGGAAACATTAGCTTAGTGAAATGTTTAGTTGAAAACCACGCTAATATAGAGCTCCCTGACCCCAGAGGATGCAGGTGTATTCACTTTTCCTCTCAAGGTAAAAATCTAGAGGTTGTTAAATATTTGATTGGCCAGAAAGCAGATCTAGGAGCAAAAGATATAGAAGGAAACACGGCTCTTCATATTTCCGCGCAGCAGGGATGCCTCGAAGTTGTCCGATGTTTAGTCGAATCAGAGGCCACCATTGACACACAGAACAATAGAGGACACACAGCCCTGAATCTTGCGAAAGACAACGGTCACAAAGACGTGGTTGAATATCTGGAATGGAGAAAAGATGAAATGGAGGGTGGAAGTTTGATTTTGAAATCTCGCTCCACTGAGGGAGATCACGTCACTGTTGTAAGTGATTATGTCTATGGGGGTGTGACACACTCCGTAGAGGAGACAGTCCCTAGCGAAGGTCACGACCTCTCTGAGAATAATTGTGTGGTTCAAGATGGTTTGCCACCTCTCCATAGGGCAGCTCGGAGTGGTAAAATAGAAGCTGTCAAACTCGCCATCAGAGAAGGTGCTGACATCAATCTACGTGATAACAAAGGTTTTACCGCCTTACATCATGCAGTATACTCACAGGAAGTGGACGTTTTAAATGTGTTGCTCAAAATGAAAGCTGAGTGTAATATAGAAGACCACAAGAATCGTTTGCCCTTGCATTACGCTATAAGCAAGAAGAGCTTTGCTGTGGTACAGTGCTTAGTAGAGGGGGGATCTATAGTTAATTCCCCTGATGATGAAGGGGTGACAGCTCTGCATCTTACTGCCAGGAATGGAAAATTTGACTATATCAGATATCTCCTGCAGAATGGAGCTGATGTAAATCTGCCGGACAGTAGAGGACTTACAGCGTTGCATCGCTCCACCCGAAACGGAACCATAAGAAATATGATTCTCCTAGTTTCTAAAGGTGCTAATTTGAATGCTCAAGATAAGAGTGGTCTCAACGCTTTGCACCACGCTTCCATATCTGGAAGACTGAAGGTAGTAGAATACTTGGTGGAAATGGGAGTTTACTTGGATATCTTAGACCGCGCTGGTATGACGACGTTCCACCACGCTGTGAAACATGGAAGAATGGAAATTGTTGAATTCTTGGCCGAGAAAACGGGTGGAAGGGTCGATATTCACGCTGTGGACGGGAGCGGTTTCAGTGCCTTGCACCACGCGGCAAAGTACGGTCATCTATATCTGTTCCAGTATCTGGTCAACAAAGATCTCGACATCAACTTGACAGATAACAAGGGTTTCAAAGCAATGCACTATGCTGAAATAAATGGACACACAAAGATCGTAGATTTCTTCAGTAGAATTCAGTTTAGTGACCCTTAGCTAAAGTGTTGGATTGAACCAAATATTAGTTAAATTGTTGGTCAGTACCATCACTGAAAAGATTACTGTTGAAATTCCGAAATAGTGAAATAATAGATCCACTAATTTAAAATTTGGTTTAGATACAAGTTATTTTAAAACTCTATTGTGACTGAAATATTTCAGTTTGTAAAATATTAGCAGTTTCTGACTGTTTTTGTATGTGCTAAATGAAATCGTCAAAATTAAAATATCTAGGTTGAATGGGATCAATTCTCTCAGATAATTTTAAATAGTAACTATTTATGGGTGTAATAATTATAGTCTATTTGAAGCTAATATATTGTTGGACTAGTTATTTTAGTACTACAGTATTATTTTAATTGTTATTTATTTTTATAATAAACTATTATTTTAAACCTTTTGTCCAGTATGTTAAAACTTTTTATTAAAATGTACTTAAGCTTTGAACTACCATAATCCATTTATATTTGATATATTTAGGCCTACTTCTTAAAATGCTTATTTTTAGCGGCGACTAGGTGAAATATTCAGTTCCTACTCTTTTCATGTGTGTGTGAGATGAAATGGAGAGAGAGAGAGAGAGAGAAAAGTTTCAAGGACAATGTAAAATTAAAGTGGGAGTGGGAGAGAAAAGTTCTGAGTTCTGATGGTGTGGTAAAATAATCATACGGTATATAATATGTTATTTAGAAATTCAACTCATAAACTTACAAAATAATTCAGATATTACTAGCTTGATTATCAAAAATGGGGTTAAGGTTTAAAATAAAATTCTAGCTCAGTTGCAAGAGAACTCTTATCTCTAGACTACTGGATATTAATATATTACTAAGAAACCACTTCTCTTTGCTTGTCTGGCTGTCGTAGCAATTTTACATGATACAATGACAAGAATCTGGCTGACAACAATGCTTGGGGTAAAACACATAAGAAATGCGCTTACACCTAAATTTGATATTATATTGTAATGGAACAAACATTAAAAAAAACTATTTTAAGTTATTCGTTGGATTAAATATGTACTCTGAATTTTAACCTCATCAAAACCTTCCTGTGGAAATTCATTAATTAACATTTCTAATGTAAAATATTTACCTAAATTTTAAAACAGTAAATAATTTATTTTTTAGAATTAACTTAAAATCTTGAACCAAAATTAAATTTTAGTGTTCATAAAATTAATATTATAAAATATAAAATTTGTTGTATTAACAACAAAAATAAGCCAAAAATTTACAATACCACAATTTTAATTAAAATTAAATCATTAGATTTTAAAAAATCATAACCTTAAAACGTTTCAAATTTAAAAAAAATTAAGTTCAACAATGTCTAAAATTATGGCAATGAAAGTTGAACAACATTTACTATTTAACCAAATTAGTCGTCAATGATATTATAAAAAATATAAATATAGCCTTGCTACTCATAGTTCTATTTGTGTAAACTATCTTAGGATTGTAAATGTATGTATGTGGCTGATTAAAATTATCTAGGAATGAAAAACATTGGAAACTTCTCACCCATAGAAATGTATTTGATGGAAATGTAATCACGCTAAGCAGATCTTCATATTTAATCAAATATATCCTAGTATTTTTCTCACAAACACTCCCAGTTAAAATAAAGACTTTGAGTTAACTTTTGACACATATAAAAATTATTCTACTTTATAACACTCTGTCCTTTTTCTCTCTTGATTGGAAATTTCACCATCAAGGTTTTAAAAACATGTTTAAGACGACGCCAATAACTAAACAAAACAAAAACTTAATCATCTCCTTTAATTCTTCTAAAAACTCCTTCCGCCAGGAATAATACGAAAAAACATTCCAGATATCCACCAAAGAGGTTATAAAATTGAGAATCTAGGGAAAAAAAATTGCTGGGATGATGAAATATAGATGAGAAATTGAATAAAAGGAAATGGTTGAGAAAAATACTTTGATGAATTGACGAAGATATGGGATAAAATATTTTCTGGCTTAATTGTCTTGATTTAAATTTACTTTTTAAAAAAAACGCCCCATCGATATTCAGATAGTTAATTAAATTTAATATCCTTCTTGCTAGGCTTCTATCGGTGTGTCTTCTAGTTAAAAAATCATGTAACTCTTACAGGTTAATCCAAATAATGTCTCAGATTAACACTAGAAATTACTTGTTCTGATACTCCGTGGAGTTTAAACCGTGGAGGCAGCTGTTAAACAAGTGCTCCGTGGAATTCAGATGAAAGCTATGGTGAAAACTGTCTTCTGTCACATTAAAATAATTACTCAGAAAAATCCTCCAGGTGCCAAAGGCATTTTCATCCAAACCAACAACAAATATGTAGTTTTAGTTACTGAATAAAAATAAAATATAGACAAATATTAAATCATTTATATAAAATTAGTCAAATTCTTAAAACGGGCGTTTGTCGCCTCCTAAAACAGATAACTTTTCCACGAGAGGTGCCACCACACATTGCACGCAGGGCCAGCGCACCAAACGAGCCATAGTATCAGAGGATAGTATATATATTCTGTGGAACACGTGTTCTTTATGGCTCACCGTATGTTGGACGGAGCCTAGGCTCAGCATAGAAATAACTATGTCGCGCCTTTGTCTGGTTTCAGTAGGCGTACAGTATGGGTGTGCGAAGCTTCGTAACTTTGACTTGGATTCGAACCAAACATCAGCTTCAACTTAACTTCGAAAAAAAAATTACGCTTCGAAGCTTTAACAATAAAAATATTGACAGCTAAAATACTAAATTTATGTTCAATTACTACAATTCTGAGCTGTTTTGGACATTACAAATTAATATTCATATGGATTTTTTTTAAGTAAATGACTTTCGTGTTGTTATAACAGCTTGATTTATCAGTTTGAAACAAATTATTACAAACAACTGTGATATAAAACATTTTCCAAGTAATTTTAGTGCATAAAGAAAAGTAAATAACCACAATATAAAAAAAATTCAAGCATAAAACAACTAATAAAAAATAATCGAACTTCGATTCGGCTTCGAGAATAATTCATATATTCAATTCGACTTCGCTTCGAAATTAAAGAGTGGACTTCGCTCACCCCCAGCGTACAGTATTCCTGTATCCTTTGCACCGGCATCACGCAGTTTCAGGCTAGTTTTTTTTTTAATGTACTTACCGCAATTTGTCCACAAAGTACAATCATTGCCATGGAACATCTTATCCGATGGAACTTTCGGATGATAACGTAAAGTAACTGTAGGTCTTTCTTTTTCTTGTATATGCCTACAACCTTCAGACTGAGGGAATTTTTTCCCTTTGACTACCTGACATTTGTCATTTGTCGAAATCTTATCGTGGGGGTACATTAGATGTTTTAGTCATGACCAAGGGGTACAATCTAAATCTAAATGGTAAGGTGTACCACACAGATTTTTTTTCCAGCTTTTATCTTAGGAGAGACCTTTACTAAAAACTCTTAAGATCTGTGAAACAAAATAATAGGTGTATAAATCGTTGTAGAAACACTACACCAAAGATCATAAATGAAATAATATACACTGTTACTTACTCTATGACATTAGGAACTAGGAACATTGTTACAAAATGAAGAAGAAACATCGTTGTTCAACAAAGAGCATTGGAATTAAATTAATTTTCAAAGACCTAAATTAAAAAGTAGATATGTATATATATTTGCTTATAGCTCAGAAACAATTGGTTTTATAAAAATATATATTTTAAATAAAAGATGTTTATATTTAATAGTACTACAACTTTACAGTGATAAGATATTCCGTATCTCGAATATTTGTGGAGAAATGATGAAAATTGGAAAATTTCCCCCATGAAACCTCAAAATCATTTTCATGAGTAAATGAGAGCTTCCATCTTGTTTGTAATGATAAAAAGTGTCACGATATAAAATTTAATCAAAATCATTTAAGCGAATTTCAAGGAAATCTTTTTTTTTTTCTCTTTTTGCCCTTCAGTAAACTACCCTTAAATGTAGGGTTAGATATCTAATTCCAAAAAAAAACCTCGGGGGGGCCTTGTAAGAGCCCCAGATATCCAGTTTTATCTCAATTGGTAAAATAGTTTCGGCTCCAGTCGGAGATATAAAAAGACAGACGGCATTGTTTTTAGGGGGGTCATGAAACTTCGACATTTATCAAAATTATAAGATCAATTTTTTAACGATCACAATACTTTCTCTGTCGAGATAAAGTAGAAAGTTTGAGAACCCCTGATATTGAGGATAGTTGAGTTCCATGGATAGGGTAGCTCACATCTAAATGTCGGTATTGTTTGGGTGTGGGGGGGTGGGACAGAAAGAGGATATAAGATAATAATGACAAAGGATCTACAGTAAATTCGGAACATTCATTTCTTCGACCAACTTATATACTTAAGATAAATTGAAGATGGTTTGTAGTAAAAGTAAGAATAAATAAGTAACTAGGATGATAAATAAATCGAAATGCAATTAATATTAATTACTTTATGAAATACAAAATCAAATAAAAGTAAATAATGTTTGTTGTGATTAAACCCAAATATTTGTCACAGTCCCAGAGAACTGCAGGAGGTCTAAATTACACAATAATGGCAAAATGTATTTTCACGAATGTTCTCATTTTATAGTTAATATTGATTCATTTTAAATATAATGAACTTTCTTGAAAATGTAGAATATTATATTTTATAAAAAAACATTTAGATCACAAATTAAAGTTTCTTATTTCCACCAGGCTTCAAGAAGCGGCTAGCGGATGTGTCTAATATAAGAGGCTGAGGTTGAATTTAGATGTTATTGACCCCCGGTCATAGACAAACATACACCAGACCCACAGCCTTCAGGTTAAAATGGCTTCGCTCATTGAGAGAGCTTGAGTCCTTCAACACGAGGATCGCTACGTGCAGTCCCAAGTGACAACATCGCTACCAAGCAGGCATTTTTAAAAACAGTTCCATTGAAAGATGGTTTTACTAGAGAACAGGCCAAAATTACCTTCTAGTGTCAATAAACCTGCTTTTACGAAGCTAGGTTCAGGTAGCGGTCCAACCCCCTTCTCATAAACCAACCCCCGCACAGAGCCTACTCAGACTGCACATCACAAAGAAAACATAGAATACAATGGTCATTTTTTTGTTCAAGTAAATACATGCAAATTGTATAGTCACAAATAATCTTCAGATACCGTTGACTGGTTACTTGTCTGAAAAGCTTTGTTAATTATTGAAAGGAGGTGATTTGGGGGGATTGCTGGTACTATTGTGTTTGGACCACCCCTTTACAGAACAATTTGAAATTGAGTTGTTTCACTTGAAAGTGCTGCTATCGTGAGTTGTTTCACTTTTAAGTGCCATTGTCTTGAGTTGTTTTACTAGGAAGCACTGTTATCATGAGTTGTTTCACTTGAAAGTGCTGTTATCATGAGTTGTTACACTAGGAAGCACTGTTATCATGAGTTGTTTCACTTGAAAGTGCTGCTATCGTGAGTTGTTTCACTTCTAAGTGCCATTGTCTTGAGTTGTTTTACTAGGAAGTGCTGTTATCATGAGTTGTTACACTAGGAAGCACTGTTATCATGGGTTGTTTCACTTGAAAATGCTGTTATCATGGATTGTTCACATGTAAGTGCTGTTATCACTGAGAACTACAACCAGCACTCCCCACTGTCCAGTGACTCAACCTGACTCAAGGAGCAGTGAATCTCCTGTAAGGCTGAGTGTCTGTTGTATACTCTTGTCTGTGAGCTGGACTGAGTGTCTGTTGTATACCTTGTCTGTGAGCTGGACTGAGTGTCTGTTGTATATCTTGTCTGTGAGCTGGACTGAGTGTCTGTTGTATATCTTGTCTGTGAGCTGGACTGAGTGTCTGGTATATACCTTGTCTGTGATCCAGGCTTAGTGTCTGGTGTATACCTTGTCTGTGAGCTGGACTGAGTGTCTCTTGTATATCTTGTCTGTGAGCTGGACTGAATGTCTGGTATATACCTTGTCTGTGAGCCAGGCTTAGTGTCTGGTGTATACCTTGTATGTGAGCCAGGCTTAGTGTCTGGTGTATACCTTGTCTGTGAGCTGGACTGAGTGTCTCTTGTATATCTTGTCTGTGAGCTGGACTGAGTGTCTGGTATATACCTTGTCTGTGAGCCAGGCTTAGTGTCTGGTGTATACCTTGTCTGTGAGCCAGGCTTAGTGTCTGGTGTATACCTTGTCTGTGAGCTGGACTGAGTGTCTGGTGACAAGCACACCAACCTTCCCACAAACCTGACCAGTAAAACTCCCCTGTGTGTTGGTACCCCTGCCTATCTCCCAGGTCAAAGTCAGGCACATCCACTGAGCCTATCGTTCCAGACATTTTTTACTGCTCTGTTTTATTTATTTTGGATCAGATGGAACCACGCTAAGACTCGTTCATAAGTTGTCGGTTCCTTCACACTAGAATCATATTCCCACATATAAAACAATACAGTAGCATGAGTTATCATTAAAATTAATATTTTAGGTCCAAGTCCTGAATTACAAAAGTTTCTTGGCTATAAATTGCAATTTCCATAGAAAGCACGCGCTGTTTGTTAACAAACATTAGGCTATGGAACTTTGCTCTCCCATAAACATCTCAACATTGACATGTACAGTCTGACGGATATACTTGTGAAAAAATATATTATTATTATTATTATTATTATTATTATTATTATTATTATTTTTGTGCCCAAATCAAAGATGTTTTACGAGTTCACCCTGAGACAATCTCATTGGCACAGACTCGAATTCAAACAAACAAGTCTACGCCATTATTGGCCACGTGAATTTTTGTCACAATGACGTCACTTGGTTTATTATTAGCACGATTAATTGCTCTATATTTCTTACATGAAATTTCTTAAATTCAAACAAGTCGTTCCCTTAACCGATCTTTCAAAAAAATACACAAGAAATATTCTACTGTCTAGTAGGGATATAGCTTTCTGGGTTCCATTCCCTGCATGGCTGATAGATTTATAATTGTTAAATTGTGTGTTTACTTATAGCCTCCCCCTTCCCTTCTAAATAATAACTTGATGGCCTGGGTTAGGCTTGTTTAGTTAATGATTAAAAGCAGCTGTCAGTTTTTTTAATACAGTAAACTTAATATTGGTAGCGTTACTATCAATCAATTGTGGTATTAAGTTATTCAGACGATTTGACTCGCGAATTAATTGTAATTGTAAAGAGAAGCGTACAAATAAAAAATGTTCGCTTTGTTTTTAAAATAGGCTTATATTTGTCGTAAAATGGTGGCAGTGCGGTTATAAGAAAGTTTTTGTTCTATTATTTTTTAATCATTTGACATAAATTCCATCCGCACTTGTGAATTATTGCCTAACAGTATCTGTAAGGGAATGACTAATTGTGGTCGTCTTAGGTCTAGCGCTAGTCACTTTCTTAATAAATTAGTTTTTTTTAAACTTATGAAACAGTATTCATATTATAAAACATGTTTCTTGACTCTTCGGAAAATTTCGTGACTTTCCGACAAGTTCCGTGAGTCACGTGGTATCGTTCCGGCGAGTCTCGGGGCTATCCGTCGGTTTTTTAAGTCTCGTTCTCTAGCGTGAACGACAAGGCCTTCATGAGTCTGAAGCTCTTTGACAGCGGCACGTTACTGTCGTACAGCTTCCCGGAGGCCTTGCAGTCCACGTAGAACCACCAGTTGCACATGAGGACGCTTTGGTCGAACAGCGTGAACTCCGGACAGCTGTAACTCTTGTCCACCATCTTGTCGTCGACGCTGGCGCATGCGTGGAACACCTGTGGACGTGAAGCACAACATGGCCGTCAGCCATTTGGCAAGCGGTTCACTGTACCAAACACACTTTCATCAGTCATCACTCAAGTTCCTTGCAGCCTTATTTGGAAAGTGTTTTCTAGATCAGTGGCGTAACCAGGGGCTAAATAGTAGTTCTATCCCTCCGCCCTCTATCTCACCCCAGTATAATTTTCTTTTAATTAAAAATAACGCATGTGTTTTGTTATACTTGAACTTATTGATGAAATGTGTCTGGTCGTTTTAGGAATACACATACCAAGTAAAATTAACCAACAAAGATATTATTGCTGTGGAAATGATTTTTTTATATAAATATTTTCACTATTGAAATTTAGACTTGGGTTAAGATGTAAAAACCTTACACTTTTTATCCCCGTACAAAGTTTCTAGTTACACCACTGCTCTTGAGACGTATGCATTCCTTAGGTCTTTTTTTTTTAGCATCATGTCTTACTACCCGTTCGGATTATATGCTTATGTAGGCCAACTAATTACGATAATTTATTAGAGATTAGAAAGGTTATACTCATGGAAGTGTACGCGCATTTGCGTGAAGGGAGAGTGAAAATCCATTTTGGAAAAAACCTTAGTAGACCCAACTAATATTTGAATCCTTATCTAATCTCCCTATCAATGACAGTCTCAACCTATTGCGAGAATGACTCCTTAGACCATTGGGCCACCGAAGCGGGTATTAATACAAAAGAAGCGTGGTGCAGTATGTCCTGAATCCTCGGCGTCAGGAAGCAACAAGGGGGAGTCTAGTCGTGTGTGTACCGTGCATCCCAAGGTCGTGTCGGCGTAGATCCCGGGGAAGTACTTCTGTTCTCGACACAGGAAGCTGGAGGTAGGGGAGGTGAGCTGCATCGCCGGTCGGACGAGGTCATGGGGGATGTCCGGGTAGCCCGGGGGATAGTAGTCCCTAGGGGCGAGACGGACGCTGAGGGGATGGGCGAGGGAGCCCTCTTTGGTCGTCGCCCCTTGAGGGGAGTCCTGGACAAAAATGGGTGCATTAGTACAGGTTGTTTGGAACTAAGCTGTAACAATCCACAGGTGATTAGTGTAACATAATGGGGCAGTTCCTTTGAACTGGTCCCTAGTACTTTCTCCCTAGTGCTGTAACAATCCACAGGTGACTAGTGTAACATACGGAGGCAGTTCCTTTGAACAAGGGTTCCCAAACTTTTTTAGAGCGCACCGCCCTTCACATGTTAGATTTTCCGTGTGACGCCCTTGTACCCAATATTTTTAATAAAAATTGCCCAAATTCGATTTGGTGACATTTAAAAAAATTAAATGACAATTTACATTACTAGCTTGTATTCTTTTAAAATATTTAAAAATACAAAATTTCAGAATTGAATAAGAAGGAATTAGAGTAAACATATTTTTGTTGTACATGACCTCATGTGTACAGTTTGTTCAAAATGGCGAAACACCTCAACCTGTATTTTATGATTTCAGTTTTAATTTTTTGCTAACATTTAAACATGAGACTATTCATTTTAACTTGTACTTTTACCTTATAGCCGCGACGCCTCACGTCAAGACCGGCGACGCCCCAGGACGTCGTGACGCACAGTTTGGGAGCCCTTGCCCTAGTAGATTCTCCCTTGATTGTAAGCCATTCAACAAAAACTGTCGGATGCATAACAACAAGGTCGATCAACTTAGCTATATTGGTCACGTGTCATCCTACTGAACCAAGAGTCCCGTAATCGATTCCCGGCTTACCCAAAAAAATATCATTTGTATTAATAAAATAAAAAGGCTACCTGTTTCACAGTAATAAATCGAGATCTGAGAGGTTAGTATTTGTTATATTATTAGTTTGTAAGTCATATGCTAGTGCAATCTATCTGTCCAATAATAATACAATAACCACCCCCTCCTCCTAAAAATAAGGCACTAAGGGGTTGTTTTTTTAAGTTGTTGTCTTGGGGTGCCTGAGAAGGTGCGAACTACCCTGATTTAGCTTCCATTACAACTAATACTTTTCTCCGTATGTTGGTAGCCCTTTCTTTCAAATCTATCACTCTGTTCATCCGACTTAGAGTTGGCATTTAAACTCTAGCTCTGAGTCTCCGTCAGACACTGCTACGAGTCCTGATTTGACGTCCTCACCAGGAAGTGGTTGCTTGCGGACTGCAGGGCCTTCCTGAAAGCCTGGGGAGCGACTGCGGCTGCGGAACCGTTCTTAGGTTGAGGCGAGGCGTTCAGCCACTTGTACGGCGTCTTGGAGGCGGGAATCGACGCCGGGACGAGACTCTTCTTGCCACTCTGAAAATATAACGGGAACATAACTGTCATTATAACAACATAATGAGAATATAATTATCATTATAACATAATTAGAAATTAACTGTCATTAAAATAATATAACAAGAACTTAACTGGAACTAGAAAAATATAACGAGAACTTAACTGTCATTAAAATAATAAAACGAGAATTTAACTGGAACTAGAAAAATATAACAAGAACTATCATTATAACAACAATAGTTATAGGTAGGCAACACAGCGTGCTCTCTAGTGTGTCAGTATTTGTCAAGGGGTAAGAGCTTGCTACAAGCTGCCTGTCAGCCCCTGAATAGTTATAGGTAGGCAACACAGCCTACTCCCCAGTGTGTCAGTATTCATCAAGGGGTAAGAGCTTGCTACAAGCTGCCTGTCAGCCCCTGAATAGTTATAGGTAGGCAATACAGCGTGCTCTCTAGTGTGTCAGTATTTATCAAGGGGTAAGAGCTTGTTACAAGCTGCCTGTCAGCCCCTGAATAGTTATAGGTAGGCAACACAGCGTGCTCTCTGGTGTGTCAGTATTTGTCAAGGGGCCAAAGCGTCTTCCAAGTTGCCTGTCAGCTTCATGTCCAATATTCTTGTAACACGATGGATGGATTTGTAAAGTATTTTAATAAATAATTAATTTATATTTTCAAACTCTATGTGCAACTAAATATGAAAACATATATCAATAAAATACATAAGTTATAACAATTAATTTGTAAGATAAAATTTTAAAATGTAGATTACATCTGTTCAATTATAACATAAAATGAATCTATTTAGTTATTATTATTTGGGTAATTTAAGGGGTCCACCTACCGAGACGCTTGGATCCGTTGCAAACTTCTAGAAACCCCGCACTATTTAAAAAAAGTAATTTGTTATTTCAAAATACGGTTCACACCAAAATGGAGGGTATGGTAATCAATATATCTCTATGGTACTAAAAACCTGAAATTTTATAATTTCATGAAAATTGATCAAATGATTAAATTAACTCATTTTCAAGGATGTTTAACTCAAAATGTTGCAGTTCTGAGATCAAAGAAACTTGTTAGAAACAGATATCTAGCCTCCCTCAAAAAATTAAGTAATATTTTTAGCAAGGTCATAACAGAACTTTTTTAGATATTTGAGGATTTTTTAAGTGTTTATGGAGATTCAGAGCTGCCGTTTCAATAAAAAAAAATACAATAGGGTGAGTATATTCCCCTTCAGGTAGGTGGAACCCTTAACAAGCACTTTATAATCTCAAGAATTACTCTACAAAGACCATTAACTAGCTTTAACTAACTTTAAACCCGCTTCGGTGACCCAACGGTCTAAACGCGCTACTCTCGCAGTAGACAAGACTGTCGACGGGGAGATCGCGGTTCGAATCCCGGTCGGGTGAACGGAGGGTGGTTTAACCAACATGGTTTTACACGCAAATCCGGGTACATTTTCCATAAATATAACCTTCCTCGTCATTAAAACTATTAGTTGAATTAGTATATAGGCGTATAAGCTAAACGGATACTAAGTCGCGGTGCTGAAATAAAATAAAAGACAATTTTAATCTGTAAGTTCAATTCTTTACTTCTGTAAAGTAAATATTAGTATTACTCTATATAGCGTAATTTATCGGTGTATGTTGTTAAAAAGAACTATTTTCATATTTTCACACTGATCTATTGATTTTTGTTGGCAGCTTAGGGGTTCCCTTTCAGCCCTGTGACGCGTGTAAGTTCAAACTATACTTGAGGTTGTTCTCACTAGCCCCCGGTACAGCTTGAAAGTGCAAACTGTACTTGAGGTTGTTCTTACTAACTTGTTTTATTCACTTATTAAATAACTCCAGTATTATTTACTCACTCTTGTCGCCACGCTTTCTCTCAACGCATGACGTACAATCTTCTTCCTTGAAGTGTTTTGGTAAAAACTATAATTATGGATACAGTGGTGGTGAACATTTTGTTAGAGTAATACTTAACCTTTTGAAAACATAAGAATAGTGTTGGAAATATCGTTACAACCTCTAATGTCAGCCCCATAGTAGGTCAAGATCATCTAGAAATAGGTTTATTTTATTTTGTGAAAGTTCGTCAGTAACATTATGATATAAATTTACCCAAATTTTAATGTATATAGTGATGCTATGTCCACTAGTTTGTTTAAGATCATAATAAACATTTCATATAGGTTGGATGAAACTAACTTTACAGTAAAACATATACGTTTGGCTGATGTTTTATAAAAACATAAATATAAAGATATGTTTAAAAGCAGCGATATAGCGCTGAGAAATGTGTTATCAAACAAAATTATGGATGTGTTACTAAACAAAACTATATAAATATGATAGATGTGTTACTAAACAAAACTATATAAATATGATAGATGTGTTACTAAACAAACTATAACAAAATGATAGATATGTTACCAAACAAAACTATATCAAAATGATAGATATGTTACCAAACAAAACTATATTAAAATGATAGATATGTTACTAAACAAAACTATATAAATATGATAGATGTGTTACTAAACAAACTATATCAAAATGATAGATATGTTACCAAACAAAACTATATTAAAATGATAGATATGTTACTAAACAAAACTATATAAATAAAATAGATTTGTTACCAAACAAACTATATCAAAATGATAGATATGTTACCAAACAAAAGATATAGGAATGATATATATGTTACTAAGCGAAACTATATAGAAATGTTTTATGTGTTACTGAACAAAGCTATATAGAAATAAAAGATGTGTTACTAAACAAAACTATATAAAAACTATAGATGTGTTACAAAACAAAATAATAAATTTGTTACCAAAAAAAGATGTAGAAATGATAGGTGTGTTACTAAACGAAACGATATAGAAATTATAGAAGTATTACTAGACAAATAATGTATGTGTTACCAAACAAAAGATATAGTAATAATCAATGTGTTACTAAAGTAAAGTGTATAGCAATGAATGAACTACCTTGTTCAACTCGTTGACGTTGCGACGCCCTTGAGGTGAGCGTCTCCTGTCCTCCGTGGCGGCGAACGTCGGTTTGAATCCCATCTCGTCCCCCAGACTCAGTCCTGCCAACACAAACACTCATATCAGTAACAACCTCGGACATCGTCAAAGGACACTATAGCTTCAGACACTTATTAGATACTTTGGTTCAAGTCCCGGTAGCGTCGAGATGTAGTTTTACCCTCGTATTGGTCATACTCCTACTACAACTACAACTACTACTACAAATACTACTATAACTACAACAACTACTACAAATACTACTATAACTACAACTACTACTACAAATACTACTACAAATACTACTACTGCTACTACTATTACTACTACAACTACAACTACTACTACAGCTACTACAACTTCAACTACTACTACAACTACAACAAATACAACTACTACTACTACAAATACTACTACTGCTACTACTACTATTACTACTACTATTACAAATACTACTACTATTGCTACTACTAATATTACAAATACTACTACAAATACTACAACTACAACTACAACAACTACTACTACAGCTACTACTACTACAGCTACTACTACTACAACAACTACAACTACTACTACAGCTACTACAACTACTACTACTATTACTACTACTATTACAAATACTACCACTACAACTACTACTACTACATACTACTACTACTATTACTACTACTATTACAAATACTACCACTACAACTACTACTACTACTACTGCTACTACTATTACTACTACTACTATTACAAATACTAGTACTGCTGCTGCTGCTACTACTATTACTACTACTACAAATACTACTACAGCTACAACTACTACTACAAATAGTACTACAATACTAGTACTACTAATACTAAAAATTCTACTACTAATGTTGACCTCGATGGTCTTGGGGTAAAGTACTCGCCTCAGGACCCGATGTTCGTGGGTTCAAACACAGTCGAAGTTGACGGATTTTTCTTTAGTGATACAAATTCGTAGCACAACTTCCTTCGGAGGGGAAGTAAAAGCCGTCGGTCCCATGTCGATTGTGGCGTGTAAAAGAACCCTGGAAGTTATGTGAAAATACCTTCCCCGACTAAATTGATCGGCCCTTTCACTCTCGGTCATAGAAATTCTCGTGTGCTGATATAATCAGTAGGTTCAGAAATTGCATGTTAAATACCTCAAATAAAAAAAATACTCGATGAGCTTTTCCATTACTTTTTTTTATTAATTTAACTCCTAGGTAGGTCGTTTCAGATAGCCCAGAATATACAAAATGATAATAGTACACAGTCCCCCCCGTCTGCAGGTATATTTTCATCACATCAACTACATTTCATCATAGTGAATAATTTATTACGTAAAAAATTAACAATTTCACCGCTTGCTGCTTTCGACTATACTAGCTACACATAATGTAAAGGCAACGCAGAGCTGAGCAGAAGCGGTCACCCCACACGAGCCCACAGAATAGTGGTAGTTTTATTTTAGTCATTTATTTGATGTATTTAACGTGCAATTTCTGAACCTACTGATTATATGAGTACACGAGAATTTCTATGAACGAGAGCGAAAGTGCCTACCAATGCCGCGAAAGGTATTTTTCACATACCTTCCAGGGCTGTTTTTAGCTTCTACAGTCGACATGGGACCAACTGTTTTACCTCCCCTCTGAAGGAAGTTGTTGAATGGATTTTTATCTCTCAAGAAGAATCCATCAACCCCCCGGTTGGGTTTGAACCCACAAGCATCGGGTTCTGAGGTGAGTACTTTACCCCAAGACCCCCTGATGTCAGCCTAGTCGTTTATATCTAGATTATCATCCCTTACAGATATTAAAATGAATGAAGACCTCGTGACATCATTCCAATTGATGAGAGAGGAACAAAAGGAGTACTAAAAAAAACTAGAATATATCATGTCCAAACTATGATTATATGAGAAAAGAATTGAAAGAACTAGTAAACAATAATAGGAAGTTATTAAAAAAAGTGCTATGTGAGTAAATCAAGCAAAAAGACAAGAAAATTTACGATTGCGAAAAAAGATTAAATCAAACTGAGCAATACGGAAGAAATATTGACTTTGAGATTGGTGGTTTATAAACGCACGCCCCAGAATATTTATGTAGTCATGAAAAACTTTCCCAAAAGTTTAAAACTACCATATGAAAAAAGGGACAGATTGGATTAATACATCGTCCACCCCATAAGAAACAAATATAACACCACCAGTGAATGTCCAATTATACTACTATAAGGCCACATGGCTGATTCACTCACTCACTCACTGATATTAATGTTTACCAACTTTGAGATGAGCTAGAAACTTGAAATTTGGCAAACTTATAGATTCTATCCTATAACTGATGGGAAAATTTCAAAAAGTAAAAAAATTTAGTTTTAACCCCCCAAAAAAATTCAAAATATCGGAGCAACTTTAAAGTCGGTGCGGACCTTTCTTTGGAGGTCTCTTTTGGCTAAACGGTAAGACCTATCAAAAAGGGCTCTGGAATTACATTAGTTTACATCCACTTGCAAAGAAAACTCACAGGGGGTTTGGGGACGTAACCCCCAACGAGCAAAGCGAGTTTGCGTCTAGAACTAGAAGAAATACTTGCTGAAAAATGGCGTTAAATAGCTACCAATAAAATGGTAATGAATAATAATAATAATAATACTTATCACCCCGTCTTACTACCCATTCGGATTATACGTTTAAGTACTAATTAGGCTGATGGGTTAGTAATTGGGAGTGTTGAATATAGATGAGGTGAACCCGCATCAGCGTGGAGGAAGAATGGAAAACCATTTAGGAAAGTTCACTCCAGTTCACCTGAATGAGACTTTAACCTTGATCTCCCCGTCCTCGGCAGTCTAGCTCAGCACGAAACCAGAGCGTTAGCTAACTACGCCACCGAGACGGGTAGTA
>CABFWO010000445.1:297166-322652 GCA_902155825.1 Timema genevievae | reverse complement strand
ATGAAGGGATTGAGCATACCAAGTTTCATCAAAATCTGAGACCATGGGTGTCATGGTCTGGTTGAACTGACATGGAATGACCCAGTGTTAAGTTAGTTAGTATAACATAATTTGGGAATAGTATGCCCGGTTGTTGTTAACAACTCTTAAAACAACCTTCATGGCATTATCCATGTACAGAAGAATGTTCCGCAAAGAGCCTGAGTGTGAAATGTATACTAAAATTCCAGAAATGATTGTAATTGTTAATTTGTTTGACCTAATGAAATAAATAGGGCCTACTTATTTTAGCACCGCGTCTTACTACTTGTTCAGGTTATACTTATATGTAATATCTAAGTTAATAAGTTAGGGATGAGGAAGGTTGAATTTAAAAGATGTGTACCTGCATTTGCATGGAGGGAAAGTGGAAAACCCTTTATGAAAAACCACTCTCAGTACATCTGACTGGGATTCAAACTCTGATCACCTTGTCATCAGCAGTCTAGTCTATTGCGAGTGTAACATTTTCCAGCTGCTTCGGTGTCCGAATGGTTTAAGACCTTATGCATGCCTGCCAATTCACGAGCATCATCTATGGTTATACTGGTTAGTTTTTGAATAGGCAAAATTTCCTCAAGCATGTAATTCTTGAATTTGGTTTAAATATCTTATCCTGTAGTTGTTCTTGTTATTAGTATGATTTTCAAAAAAATACTCTTTAGGTTCTTTAAAAATCATTGAAGGTAATTCTCAATGAAACACTTAGTTAAACTATGTCAACAATAGCATTTGCTTCATCCATCTGTAAACTGATAGGAAAGAAAGATTATACTACATCTGCCTTAAGTGGTTTTACTAAATCTGTGGTCATCAGCTTGAATAGATGTGTCACAGTCATTGCTGATAGTTGGACAGAATCAATAGTAGTTAATATAGGCCTATTTTCTTTATTTGAATTCAGTGAATAGTTCTATACAACTTAGCTTCAGCAAAGGCCTCCTTCACGAACTCACCATTGGTGAAAAGTTTTTTTTTCCTTACCACAACTTTGACAAAGCTACAGTAGCATAGAATGACTATTATAAGCGACTATTATAAGTCTAAGCATACCTAGGAAAAGGGGCAAATTCTCTCAGCTAATTTTTTTTAAACAAAGCTAAGCTTCATAAAACAGCTTGGATTTGCTGTCTATGTCAGAGTCTAAACCTGAACTTACACATCGGTAGGCTATCTCTCTTTTCGTTTGCTTTTCTGACATATTGGCATCAAGACAAGAACAAACTAACAATTATCAATTAGTATTGATCAAAGTTATTTTGGCTATTCTCAAGTATGTGAAATAATTTGATATATTTTTAAGTTTAAAATACCCAAAGATTAACTTTGAATTATGATGTAGTTTTTTTATGCAATCGACTTAAAGTTGCTGTGAGATCGACTGATTTATCATAATCGAATGGTTGCCGACCCTTGGGTTAAATGGTACATTTAATTTCTCATAATATGATATAGAAAAATAAATAAATCAGAAACCCACCGTCTTTGTGTACTATTTCCGATAATTTAGGGGCCTACGTATCAAATACACTAAGTACCTCAAACCTGGTTGTTACAAAACTTCCATTTTGTGGACTTAAAAAACAATTTACTCACAAGAACCATTTTCCAAGAATTTTAGTGGGTTTGAGTACCTAGGTTTATTTAGGAAATCAGACCAAACACCGCCAGTTAAGTACCAATGTATTCCAAAAAAACTTAACATTCTTTAATACTTATAAACACTATTTTTGCCGTTTTATATGTATGTGTACTGGGTCCATCACTAACTATAATTCGAGGGTGTTGAAATTTGGTGATCAATATAAAATAAACGCAAATTAACATTTAGAAACCTTCATTTATAAATTAGAATATAATCTCGCAAAAACATTTGAAATAAATATCTAAAAAAACAAATGTGCTTTAAGTGACAAGTATTTATAACTAGGTTAAGGTTAACCATCACATAAAACGAACACAAAACTATTACCCTTGAAACATCCTCAAAACCTTCGTCAATGCTTTTTGATTCTCTGCGCTTCCAGTACCTATAAACAGCGTATGCACAAGCACTAACAGCAACACCTGACCCCAAAATAATCAATGTTTTAGACATTTTACTAGAGAGATTCTCCACCATGTTTACAACATTTCTCTCAGAGATTTCTCTATAACTTGACCAATGTGAAAAACTTATCTGCCTACAGAGGTAATAAATTAATACCCAAAGATAATATAAATTACAGCACTTTATATGTCATATAAATATATTCGGGTTAGGTCACGTCAGCCATTATGGATCATCGACTCAAAACTAGGAAGTATTAAATATGCCCCGAGTAACTATATTTCTCTCTCAATATATACATATTTATATATTTTTTTATTTGTCGCAAGATATTACATTAGAACATGCATATTTTAATAGTAGTAGCTTGATAATTCTAAACAAATTATCTAGGGCTTATTTTGGCTAACAAAATGTTAAGTTTCAATGACATAAAGCCCACGTCCATGAAGAAATGAGAATGCTTATTTGATTCAAATGCACGTCTCATCTCCCTCCTCATTTTACTCTATAAAGTGGATCGAGTAACAACTGCAGACATTTACTTGTCAAGATCAAATCAACATGTTCTAAACGACAACGAATGAGTACACAAGAATTAATTTAAATTTATGAAAAATTATATTTGATTCCTTTATACTACTCTCTAAAAAATCTTTAAAATAATGGCGATTTCTTCTAAAGAACCTAAAAGAAAACAAAATAATTTTGTATAGTCAGACAGTGTAGAAACAATGTAAAATAAGTTTTAGAGAATGAAACCAACCTGAAAGAATAGTTAGGTTAAGCCTTGATAGAAACAAACACACTTCTCTCGTCGTTTATTTTCTTCTTTTTAAACCTTTACACTTCCCATTTCTTCACACTTTCACAGTTACACATTGTTTTGGATTTTCGGAAATATTCTTTTTTCCAAGTATTTCCGAAAATTCAAAATAATGTGTAACTGTGGAAGTGTAAGAGTTTAAGAAGAAAAGAATAGAGAAGTGTGTTTGTTTCTATCTAGGCCTAAACTAACTATCTTTTCAGATTTCTCTTTCTTCACTCATCATCATGCACTATTTCCAGCCTGCGGCTAGGTCCGTTTAATGAAATGCCTCCATCTCCCTCTGCCCTTCCACCATTCTTTCTCGTGCACGACCTTCCACTCTCCTCCTCTCCCTTGCGTTCTCTTCCCTACATACTTCATATCCATTAATCTTCTTGGAAGCCTTTTCCCTTCCACCCTCATTACGTGTTCATACCATCTCATACTTGCTTCCTCAACTATCTCATGAACACCCTGTACCCCAGCTTTTTACCGTATATCTTCATTCTTAATCTTATCTCTTCTGATGACGCCTAACATGTTCCTAAAAACTTCATTCCAATGACCTCCACTTTTGTTTCTCTAACATCCAAAGTCCAAGTTTTCACTGAATCCGTAACTATAGGCATGAATTAGGCTGTAAAACACTTGCTTACACTCAAAGGCCTTTTCCATAGTAGGTCTCTTATACAACTGTAAAGAACCTGACCTCATCTCAATACATCTTCTCTGCTGCTCCCTTTTGCCTCAATCCCCCTACCAAGATACTTTACACTCTTTGATTCCTTCAAATCTACTCCATCAAGCTCTATCACCTTTCTTGTCCGTGTTCTCTGCCTTGTTATCACCATCACTTCACTTTTGGCCAAACTAAACTTCATTCTACACCTCTTCCCCTCCTCATTCCATTCCTGTCCTTCCATTTCCGTATCCCCTCATACTATCAATTCATCTGCAAACATTATCGCTTTCATTTTATCCTCACCCAGTGTAACATTAGTAACATGTTACATCATACTACCCCCATATTAAGCTTCACGCAAAGGTTTTCCTTACGAGTCATACTACCCACCCCGTATGACACCTCAATATAAATAAACTTCCTGCAATAGTAAGCTTCCCTATTGTAGTCCATTGTAGATTCAGCCTATATCGAAAACAAAGTCAAACAAGAATAAACTGCCCGCAATCACAAACTGTTCATGTACTTATCCTGTGTATCCTCTGGCTAGGACAAGCTTCAAGACTGGAGTACACACCTCACGTCCTAGAATGAGGAGTGGGTCGAACTAGCCCTGGTGAGCCCGCAACTGAGGTTCCGAGCGGACGGGTCAAATCGATCCTACTAGAACTGACCGAGGACAACAACTGAAACTATACAGCCGTCCGGCGGGGAAGACGATACCAACCACCAGCTCATCGCGTGATGTATCCACTGGCACCAGTCAAACAGATCTCTTAATCACCACTGGGGGGCGTGATCGAGACAGGCCGCCAATCCTAGCCTGATCAAAGGATTACGTGATGCTCTGCACCCATAAAAAAATGACCGATGGGACGTCACCGACCAATATGGACATCCCCCCCTTTCCAACCACAAGTGACTAGAAACACTATTTAAACCTGGTGGTTCTGAACACCAGTGATTATTATTTATCTACGTCTTCAGGAGAAGTCATGTCTTAAGACTATTATTTATCTACGCCTTCAGGAGAAGTCATGTCTTAGACTATCATATTTCAACACCTTCAAGAGAAGTCATGTCCAGTCATGACTATTATTTATCTACGCCTTCAAGAGAAGTTATGTCTTAAACATTTATATTCGACGCTGTCTGGAGAAGTCCTGTCCTGGACTTGGACAATTACAGGATAATTACGTATTTTGTGCATATTACCTCATCGATGTTAATTTAATAGACTTGAACTATGGCTTGTTCAATTTTGAATTAAAGTAATGTAAATTTTTGGTATAAGCCGGAACAGGCAACGTAAATTATTTACTAAATTTTTTTTACTAAGCTAAATTTAAGTATAAGACAGTTAATTCTTTTTGCCGCCACTTGGGCGCTAGTGTCATTGAAGTCACGTAAAATATTAGATTGCCACATTTATAAACTTATTTTTTTGTTAGAAGTATTTAGTTTAAATTGACCGAGTTTTGCAGACTAAATAATTGTAACTTTCCCCTTCTTTAATAAAAGACGTACTATAGCCTTTCCCTTCCAAGAAACTTAACCTATGTAAACAACAGATTAGCTCGCTCACCCTTCACTCTTTCAGACCAAACTCGACAGATACGACAACACCGCAACTCTAGCTCAGTGTCAGTAAAACAGTCTAAATAGTTCGATATATAGACGTCTTTTAGGAGTTGCACTGAAAGCGCTTCTCAAGTTTTACAATGTAGTACTTCCACTTAAATATGAACTGAACCTTTTTTGTAGAGAATTTATAGCGAAACAAATTTTGTAGGAATATTTATGTTAAATTTATTCTTAGTAAGGGAAAAATAAATTAAAAAAATACGTTTTTTTCAACGATTTCGGCGAAAAAGATGAGAAAGCTACCGATTATGATTTCCGGGTTGCCATATTTGTAAACTACACAAAAAATTGAATGTAATGACACCTCACATGTCTTTACCATAGAAATGGTAATATTTTTTTCACCTAGCTGATAGATTATGAACTATGGATAAATATAACATAAAATTGAATTTAATACAAAAGTTGAAAAGATTTAGAAATAATTATTAAAAATATTTAAGAGAGCGATACAATTTTCACTTCTATTTGTTTAAATTGAAACTCGCACTAGTTTAAAAGTAAATATTCCCCCCCCCCTCCACCACACCCCGCTCACTTCTTTAATTTTCATTACCACAGAATATGATAATTATTCTAACGGGGTAAGGATGGAGAAGGAAGTATTTTAAAGGTAATCTACCCGCATTTGCATGGATGAAGAGTGTTAAACCATTTAGGAAAAACCAGCATAATTCATATCTCGTCCTCCCCATCATTAGGTCAGTATAGCAAGAGATGACACCTCAGACTATTCACCCATTGAAACAGGTGATTTATTTTTGAAATTGTTTAAAATAAAACCTTTTAGAGCAATATTGATGCCAACCAAAAAAGGTAAACAAATTTCAGTCACCAAGGTGAATGACATATAGGTGCATTTATCGGCTTAGAATTTTGTTGTTGTTTGGTTACCATCAACTACCAAGAATCAGAAATGATTGGTCTTGTGATTCATATTTGGGTGTTACAATGGTTAAATGTTACTATCACACGTGATCATCATTTTTGAATATTACAAAACCTACATGTTAATGATAATACTGCCATTTTTTAGAATAATACAGCTAAACTTGGTAAATTACGAGTCTTGATAGAAAGCCTTAAAAAGAACTTTACTAATATGAGAAAACCTGCTCATTATTAATGTATTGATGAGAGCATAGTACTGCTCAAGGGAAGATCTTCAATAAAACATTACAAGCCCCTGAAGCCCATCAAAAGGGGGCTATAAACTTTTGTGTCACTTTCATAATGTTTAATAACATTATATTATGGATACACAAAATGATTTGACAAATCACTTATTATTTTTGACACATAAACAAGAAACCGCTTAGTATCTTTACATTATCAAGTGTTAGTAAAATACTATCAATTAAAAATTATTATAATTATGTATAACCTAAAGCAGGTTTGTCAAACTCGTTTGATGATAAGGGTTGCATTGAAAATTAAAAATACCAAGTGGTGGCATTAAAAATAGTCTGTAGTGTAATTCTCAATAAAATTTGTTAAACTCAGTATCTTTTTTTTACAATCTTACCAAACTAAAAATATATCCCAAAAATGTTTAGCCTTTTTATTTTCAACAATGGTGTTAATGTCAGGCTTTAAATCAATACAAAAATATTTTTCTATAATAAGTGACAAATGTCAGTCCGCAAGCCAAGATCTATCTGGTTTTTGTTACTTTTCATGTTAGAAAATAAATGTTAACAAACGCATGTGCTGCAAAACATTTTACATATTTGGTGCGCAAATTAAACAATTTTTGGGAATAATCCATCCCTGTCAAAATTAAAATGTATCTATCCCACTAATCTAACATGCCGGAATTTACCAAATTACGTCAAATTCCTAAATTTTGTATTTCCATGACGTTCATAAGAATAGGGTCGCATTGCATGATGGTTCACCATAAGGTCCATGGAACAGAGAAAATCATGGATAGGGCTCGTTTGTGGCCAGTGAGTTTAACATGCCTAACCTAAAGGATGAAACTATAAGACCAAATAAAAACTCAAAATTGAATGCATAATTTTTTATGTATGGAAAAAATATTAACTGAACAAAAAACTATGTTCCACTGACATATTATGATGAATAACCTTAAATGAACACCTGCATTCTATCATATAAATAGCGAACCATAACTAATATACTATAATACTTTTCAAAAATAGCCCTAACATGAATATATTCTTAAACATTCCATAATACAAGCAGCATCATTTCAAACTTTTTCAAAAAAATAAAAACTCAAAAGTGCTTTTACACACTTTTTTTTAAATAGTACATTTTCCAAGTAGGTCTACTTATCTGATCACTTTATATTATATAGAAATAGACAGTATGTACCAAGGTTTTTTATGCTTGAATAATTCTATGATATACAAGTTTAATTAAGGTATTTTAACAATGGCGCATTGTGCTGCCATCTCATTTCTCCATTTATTTCACCTACCAAAAATTGATTAGCCGCACTTTCAGCTATCCAGATTCGTATCGCTGCAGCGGTTTTCGTTAAAATTGGAGTTTATAATATGAAGTGGGCGGAGTGATTATGTAACTGGTATGTATGTATGCCTTTAAAAAGTTTGAAGATTTATTTTTAAGTTGTGTTGCATAATAAATATGTACAACTACAAATGTAATTGGTTTTATGTGTTGTAGGTACATACCGTGAATTAGGTAAGCATATACTAGTACATATGTTATATGCTTTTAAATTTTAGTAGCTATATTTTCAATAAAATATTTTAGTGTTAAATCCTCTTTTTTTTCTTTCTATAAATTCAATTATCCTGATTTTTAAGTAGAGGGACTAGATTAGGTCCTAATTAGTCCGGATGGTCGGGGTTCTACTGTAGATTAAAAATTATGAAATATTTAATGCACTTTAATGGATATTTTTTCTCTACACAATTTTTATATTGAAAGTGTGGAGACTTATCGTCACTACCCCAAACACTATTAGTATTTTTTCATAAATAATAAATGAAATTTCTTTTTAGTTTTTTTTTCTTCACACTTTATCTTATTTCTCATTTGGGCCATCCATATATTTAAGCTAGGGATGAGGAAGGTACTTATAAAGTATAGGAAGTGTGGCTGCATTTACATGAAGGGAGAACGGGATACTATTTAGGGAAAACCATCCTCGGTACACCTGACCAGGATTTGAATCCCACTGACAGTCCATTATATTTCGAGAGTGATACAAAGATAAATTAAAAAATATTTAATATTGTTATAAATTAAGGTTATATAAATTTGTAAATATTAACATTGTCCGACTTAGTTCTTTATTTATTCCTTCATGCTGCCAACTTAAGAAGCATCCGTCTGTCTGTATCTCGGTCTAGGGTCGAAATAATTTTATTAAGGCTAAAACTTGATATCATGGGTTTACATAAAGTTCCCCAGAGGAATTTTTGGAATGAGACAGCTAACCCTAAAACTAAGGTAGTTTACTGAAGTAAAAAAAAAAATCTATTAAAAAAAATCACAACTTTATCAAAATTAACAATAATGCTTTTATTAAATTTTGTATCAAAGTAGGCCTACTGTTTAACATTGGAAATTCTCATTTACCCATTAAAAATTGCTGAGGGTATTTTAAATTAGCAAAAATTTGCTATTTTGATTATAATTCCACAACTATTTGAGATATTAACTAACTCATCATTGTAAAGATACTATTATACATAAACTCTTTCATATGAAACATAATTTAATAAAACCAACAGTGTCTGAGCCATAGGCTAATATATACAATATACAATATACATGTACATACATATTTATTTGTATTCAGATAATTTGCGATTTGGTAAACAAAGATGTTTCTAGTTTCTCAATGTTTCTGTAATAATGTGTATTATTTAATTTCTGCTCTTTGGTGGAGTGTTTCTGCAAAATTGTATATTATTTTGTTTCACAAATCTTACCAGTTTTTAGTATAAGTCTCTATTTTGAGATAAAAATAAATTCTGTGTGGTACACCGTACCATTTATTTGTAAAGTAATTAAGCTGTAAAACAGAGTTTAAAGCTCAGTTTATTATTACAGAAACAAAAATGAGTATTTAAGAGAATTACAGAAGGGAAACCAAATACCTTTAAGTTATCTACAATATAACATATTAAACATAATGATGGCCACATCATCATTTTTTATCATCCTTAGGGGCTTGTGTGGCAGTAATGCTGACACCTATCAATAATGCGACCAAGGTGAACCCCTGCGCAACAATACGAGCCCGCATCATATATTGGGACATCTTACTGCGACCTTGACGGAAACACCACAGGCCATATCCGAGGGCCCCAACTGTGGCAAGGGAGCCTGCAAGAAAAACAAACACACAATATATATATTTTTAAAGTACCGGCTCTTACTTCCTATTCAGGCTATATGCATTATGTACTAATTACGCCAGTGAATTAGAGATAAGGAAGGTTGTATTTAGAGTAAGTGTACCCGCATACGTGTGTAGGGAGAGTGGAAAAACCACCTTCAGTAAACCCGACCAGGATTCAAACCCCAATCTTCCTGTTATCAGCTCTAACACAAAAGTGACACCTTAGACCATGCGGCCACAGAAGCTGGTAATACCCTCTTTAAATGTAGTTTTTATTACTGCTAAGCATAGTTGACAGATAAAGTGCTTCAGACCACCAATTATTGCACTATTCAATATAATTTAAAAATAATCCATGCTCATTATGTCTCATGGGTAGACTGCGCATGTATGCATATGTTTTTCCTTTGCTGATATTGATATGCCAGCATTACAGAATTGTATTTTATGTGACATCTAAACCTCAGCTACCATAACCAGTTTTACTCTACATATTAATGAATATTTTGGATGTAAATAATATTTTGATTAATATGTATATAAATACTGTATTTTGACTATTTAAAGGCTTGACACCCTAGCTCAGTAAGTAGCGTGTCTGCATGCTGAACGAAAGGTCACAGGTTCAATTCCTGGCATGACCAAAAAAATTATCATTGGTGAAATGTGGGTTTCCGCTTTCACGGTGATGAATTAATGGCTAGGGGCTGGGTTTGTGTCTGTTCTAGATTTAAGTTAGTTTATAAGCAGGGTTGTGTAGTCGGTAAGCTAAGCCTTCAACTCTTGACTCCTCTATTTTTATACTGTCCGACTTTGACTTCGACTCATAAATGGATAAAGTACAGGATGTTCAAAAAGTCACATAACCTTATAAGGAAACACATATATATATATATATATTTTTTTTAACTTCCAGGTGGTGAAGGAAACTGAGTAGCCATGGGGTACACATTGCAGCAGCGTATATTCATTGGCACACACTACATCCGCTCTGGCAGTTATGCCCGGACGCAGGATGCCTTCTCAGAAAAGTACGGAACAGTCGCACCAGACAAATCCTCCATCATGCGGCTACTCGACAAGTTTCAGGAGACAGGGAATGTCAAGGATGCACCGAGAAGCAGTCGACCGAAGGTGTTAATTGAGGAAAAGTTGATCGACCTGCAAGCTGCATATGCTCTGAGTCCCCGGTAGTCTGTGTGACGCCTTTCAAGACAGTCCGGGATTGCCATTGGCAGTACCCACATGGCGTTGCGCAGGTAATTGAAAATGCACCCTTACAAAATCCGTGTCGTACAGCAACTGCTGCTTGTAGACCTGGAAAGACATTGTCATTGGTTGGTGGAATTTGTAACGCCTGATGGGGAGGAACTGGATGCTTGGTACTGGTATGATGAGGCGTGGTTTCATCTCGATGGGTATATCAATGCCCATAATTCTCGAGTGTGGGCTGTGGAAAGCCCACAACCCACATAGGCTGCATGAGTCACCTTTGCACTCACAGAAAGTTGGTGTCTGGTGTGCTATCTCAAATAGTCGCGTCTTCATTACATTCTTCTAGCACACAGTGAACAGTGACAGGTACGTAACGATGGTGAAACAATTTGTCAACACGTTACCGGAAGAAGAGTTTCAGAATACATAGTTTCAATAGGACAATGCCACTGCCCATACAGCCAGAAACACTATGGCTTACATGGAATAGTGTTTTCCAGGACGACTGATCTCAAAGGGTAGGCCTATGTGGCTAGCATGATCTCCTGATTTAACAGCCCCGAATTTATCTTGTGGGGGTACCTGAAAGATGTCGTCCACGCAACTCATCTGCACAGTATTCAGGAATTTCAAGAGAGCATTCAGAAGTGTGTCGATGCAATCTGATGGCAAAAGTTGTAAAGGGTGTTAAAGAACATGATTAACCATGTTTACTTGTGTGAAACACAGAACGGAGGCCACTTACAGCACTTACTGTGAAATAAAATAAGAAAACAATTATTACAATGTGTTTCCCCGTAAGGTTGTATAACTTTTTGAAAATCCTATAAATTAATTAGTAATTACAAATTTACTGCAGTAAAATGCTCCAATATAGATGACAGATGAGTCAGAATATGAAAGGGGAAATAGAAGCATGAGGGGAAGGGAAAATTTCTGTTACTGGGTGGCGGTATGTCTTGAGTTTGTTGAATCCTAAAGTGACGCCTTATCATTCAATAACAAAATTACCCAGCTTACAAACCTATCTTAAGGCAAATGGACCCTCCCAGCAGATTTATTTGATTGCCAAACCCTTCCTTCACCTCTGACAAACTCGCCTCGGTGGCATAGTTAGCTAACGCGCTAGTTGTGTTGAGCTCGAATGCCAAGGACCGGGAGATCGAGGTTCGAATCTAGGTCGGGTGAGCTGGGGGTGGTTTTTCCTAAATGGTTTTACACTCTCTCTCCATGCAAATGCAGGTTCACTTCCCCTATATTCAACCTTCCCAATTCCTAACCCATTAGCGTAATTAGTACTTAAGCGTATAAGTATTACCCCAACGGATAGTAAGACGCAGTGCTAAAAAAAAAAACCTGTGACAAGATATGTATTAATCACAACTTGTGAATGTGTGGAATGCCAGGCCTCCACCGTGGTTCGGATCCCACGTTAAACTGTAGGTCCTCCATTTCATCTCACAATCACCCTACCATTACACATTAGCTTAAGTGCGTATAACCCTAATGGGTAGTAAGACGCGGTGCTAATAATAACAAATGCACCAGTTTTTGTCACTGAACCAATAGTCATCATTTTCATAGCAAAATATCGATAATAAGAGAAATAATCGATTTATCTACCACTGAGACATCGAGGTAGGTTTGGTAAACACTGTGGTAAGTAACAGAATGGTTGTTTTCGGAACTAGTCATGTTTAGATGTGAAAACTTTATCATAGACGAGTGGATGTTAAAACCACCATGTCTTTGCTGTGGATTGCTATTTAGAATTGCTAAGAAGATAAGTCTAATAAATTAATTTAAAAAAATTCAAATATTTTCTTTTAAATCAGGGTTAGTGTCTGAGATACAAATAACTATTAAATGACGTGTTTGAAGTATAATTTATCAGCAATAGTGTTTGGCAGGAAAATATAGCGTGGGTGATTAACACTCGATAAGGAAGGTAAAACGTTCTTTGCAGGTATTCGTCACCTTCAACAAGCACTGGTACATTTCAAATTTCTAAAAGTAATTTATATAATGGTGATTTAGGGAACTCTTAATATAATAAAAAAGCTCTACTGTTAATAAAATTAACTTATGATAATCATGTCCAATAATCATTACCCATGACAATTTCTGGTGCATACGTATGAAGACTAATGAATGGCCCACCAAGTAAAAGCTATCTCCTAAATGTTTTTCTTTTCATCAACCTGGAATTAAGTCCATGATATATATTTTTGTATAGCGATGCACAAATTATATTTTTCCAAATGTTTACAAAAGATATGAGCGGGGTTGTTTTTAGAGGTTCCTCCGAGGTGAATTAATTTTTGTCCATATATTGTAAAAATAAACTATTAATGATCTAGGCCTACAATTATGATCACTGTGCCCATAAATACTCTGCCAGGATTGTTTTACTTTAGGTACAATGCTGAAACGTAAATTATTTAATTATGAAAAGTCTGCTATAGAAGTGGCTATGTAAGATGTGAAAGAGGGTATTAGAATTAAAAAGACGGCGAAAAAGGACAGTGTTAACAGAAACACCCTTTCTGACAAAATCAAGGGTAAAACACCAGTTGTAATGCTCATTGTTTGAATATTAACATTTCTCCAAATTTAGGCCTAAATCTTTATTTTCATGTTTTGGGTATATTTTTCTAAACATCTACTTATATTTACATTTTCACTATCGCTCCTGGGTGTAGCATCTTTTAGGTTGGTACTTTAAACGTCTTTTCTTTAGAATATTTGTTTTGAATTTGCCTTTGATTTATAGTAGCTTCTGGTATATCTTTTTTTCTGGAGACATATTCCCGCTTCTGAATCCTTCGGATTTTTTCTAGAAGCTTTTCTTTTCTGTGAGCTGGGGATATATAGAAGGAAGTTTCTTGACTTCCTTATAAGACTGTACCCGGGCTGATCGTGTTTTTTGAACATGCGAGAGCGAGCGCGTTTGTACCATTATAAATGTAGATCCTAAAGAATACTTTTTAATGTTCTCATACTAAAGTGCTTCAAATACAATAAATATATTCAAGAACTAAGTTGTTCTTTTAAATTCTACAACAAACATATTGGAACGTTAAAATGTTTTCATGATTCGGCAAAACATGGAGGAAGTTGGCGTAGTTATAATCTGCTAAAAGCGGCATGTTACAATTCAATTCCTAGTATGGGGAATTAACAGTAATAATAAATATTAATACTTTGTAGAGAAAGAGAGATATTAAACAGTTGGGAGAAAATTGGGCCCAGACTCTTGGCTAAGGAAGACGAGAGTATGTTGGGGGAGTGGGCAATTTATCTTGCTAAAGCAGGTTTTCCTGTTACAAGAGAAGATCTGCAAAATAGTGTATAATACCTGACAAAGGAGTTGAAGAGGGACTTTCCCTTCAGAGGACGACGACCAGGAAGAAAGTGGTGCAACTCTTTTTTGTGAGGAATCCGGGCCTAGCACTAAGAACTCCCCAGAATTTAACTGCAAGTCAGGCTGCAATGAAGCAAAATAAAATAACATCTTGGTTCACGGAAGTTGAAAAGTATGTAAAGAAAAATAATTTGGAAGATGTTTTATTGGACTCAAAGCGGGTGTTTAATGGAGATGAAACATCTTTTTTCTTAATCCCAAAGGCAAGAAAGGCGATAAAAATATTTATCAGTAAGTAAATACTGATGAAAAGGAGCGACTAGCTGTTTTAGTTAATGAAAATGCTTCCGGAAGTCTTTGTCTATTAGGCCTACTTGTATGTTTCAAGTATGAACGCCTGCCTCATGACATTGTTGCAGCAATGCCCACGCATCGGAAAATTGATGGATGACTGAGAAAGTGTTTTATGTATTTATATCTAATATATTTAATCCATAGTTGGTTGAGAAAAACATAACACTACCTATTTTACTTTTCTTTGATGGACATACGGCACATCTGACCAGGCACACTAGCAAATTTGGTGAAGAACATAGTATGGTTTTGGTGGCATTGTTGCCTAATGCAACACACATCCTACAACCCATGGACGCTGGGGTTTTCAAGCCATTAAAGAATGGATGAAACAAGGCTGTTCATGAATGGCGAATTCAACAGGTAGTGAGTGAATGGAGAAGACTCAAGTCTGAAAAAAAAAGTTTTTGGAAAATTGCTGGAAAAAACAAGTGACAAATCTGTTTCGCCTGAGAATTTGTAGAGTGTCTTTCGCAAATGTGGTATCCATCCTTGGGATTCACTAATCAGCTTTTGATATCATTAGAGTATACACACATGTTACAAGATGTTTCAATGAGGCCTTCCAATAAGTTGGTGTGTCTAAGTTTGATTAGGCTAGTAATAGGCGCTTCACCCAGAAGAATGGTGGTTTATAGTGATTGTGGCAATATAAATGATCTTGAGCTAAGTGTTTTTAAGGTTGATTGCTAAACATTGTTTAGTAGGAGGTATTAATACCAGTGAGGTCAATAGGATAAATAGAATAGTACTGGGTGGTTATGTTTTTCTGGTACGTTAAGAAAGAAGCACCAAAATGAGAACTTAGAAGACTGAATGTTACCCATAATTAAGAACGCTTAGAGTAGCTATTAGTAATTTCTTTGGCAGAAGATTGCAAAGTGTTGTGGTGTCCCATTGTCACATTTTATGAAAGCTTAACTTTATATTTCGTCTAATAAGTACCGGTATAAGTGGTTTTGTTAAGCAAACTCAAGCTGGGACACTACTAGTTGTGGTGATCATTATACTTAAATATAAGATTACGAGTTTTCTATTGTCCTTCAAAAGTGCTTTAATAGTGTTAATGACATTGTAAGGCTAAATTAATATATTATTTAATTAGTAGATACAATTTAAATTTTTAGGCAAGAATAATCTATATAAAACTTTGATAAATTTACTCAACCTTTGAATAGTGATAATGATTAATATATATATATATTTAGCCCTAGAGCCCTTACTCTACGTCTCTAAGAAGTAGTTCCCTGTTCCGAAGTCCCCCACTTCCCATGCTAATGGTTGTCACTTTCCACCCCTCGTGACAACTTCCAGCCTGCTGTCAGTGTGCAGGTTGGAATGCTGAGACAAGGTCACATAAGTACAGGTTTTTTACATTACTTTATGTGGGGAAATATATTGCACTACACACTCCTTGGCAATATGTAAATTTCTACTAGACAATCTCAGATTTGATAACAAAGACAGTAGGAATAGAAGAGAGCAATAACCAAGTTGGCACCAATTTAACTTATTTGGGATAAATTAATTGAAAATTGTAAGTAAAACTATGAGCTTAGTGCCTATTTGACAATAGACAAACTTATCGTATTCAGTGGTAGATGTTAATTCAGGATGTATATACGTAGTAAACACAACAAATACTGCATGGAGCTCATAATGATGTGCAATGACTTGACTAATTATATGTCAAATGCAATGACGTATTTGGGATAAGGAACAATACCTAAAAACACACCTGCCACAGATTATTTTGTTGAAAATATTGTCCAAGATATAAAAAGAACACTGGAATCACATCGTAGATAACTGGTTAACAAGCATACCTAGTGTGATGAAACCGCTGAATGAAAAGAAATTAACTCTGATTGGAAATAAAAATATTGTTGATTTAAATTATAAAAATCGTAATCCAGAATCATCAAAAATTTCTTTTTATCAAGAATTTGATAGCAGTATGGTACAAATCGAAGTTGTAAAAGTTGTTACTTTGATATCAACTATTCATTAGGATGGTAAGCTTAAAGTAAAAGAAAATTAAGGAAAATGTGAAAAAATTCACTGTTACTATTTGACTAGAGGCAAGTTGATACTTTTGACCAACTGTGCCTAAGTATGAATTGTATGAGAACAACAAAATGTTGGGCAATGTGTTTATTTTTTAATATGTTGAATATTGCAACATATGATGCTTATGTAATTTATACATACAACTTAAAAAACAAAACAAAAAACACTGTAGCCTACCAAAACCTTTGTCAAGATTTAGCTTCATGATGAAATTAATTGACCAACTAACTATATGTACCGTGGATGTATATAACATCTAGACTCAAATATACCACGTTCCATCGAGAAACGCCTAAAAATTGACTCTGCGCCAAAACTTTCCAGGAACGTTGCTTGTGAACCATCAGTAAGGTCTATCTATATCACAAGGTTTTCATTGTGGTTCTTCATCTTCTAACAATATTACAAGGTTCTCCCTGTGATTCATCTTCTAACACATCAGTTAAAAGATTATTTCCTCAAAAAAAAGAAGGCCAACTGATTAGCCCTTTCAAAAGGTGTTTATTCTGGCCCAAAACACCCGAAAAAACCACGAAGAGACAACAAAAGATTTACCCTGCTGTTTCATTAGAAAAATGGAAACATTATTTTTCTNAAAAGATACTATCTAAGCAGAAGAAGCATCCGAGGATTGGATCTGCAAAAAATGTAAGAAAAGTTTCAATGAAGAAGAAAAAAAATAGTGCTGCAATAGTGGGTAGAATGTGACGAGTGTTCTGACACATGCCATTACAAATGTGTGCCAAAAGCTCACATTGAAGCTTTTGGTTTAGACATTGATGATGATCAAAGAGAAGTGACCTTTTATTGCCATAAATTTGGCAAGCTAAATAATACAGATGAAAATGAAGATTTTGATGACAATTAATTAGGCTACCTCTTTTAGTTGAGTATGGCCGTATCTTCCAAATTTAGGTAAAGATATTATTACTAGCACCGTGTCTTACTACCTGTTCAGGTTATACACACACTAATGTGTAATGGTAGGGTGAATGAGAGATGAAATTGAGGTCATAGAGTTTAACGTGGGATCCGAACAACGGTGGAGGCCTGGCATTCCCCACATTCACAAGTTGTGATTAATACACGTCTTGTCAGAGGTGAAGGAAGGGTTTGGCAATCAGATAATTCTGTGCTGGGACCGGGGATTGAACCCCGGACCCCCAGCACAGAAGTCTGACGACACCTTACACCTAGACAACCAGATCACCAACAGTGTCCACTACTACCACAGAGATCCCTATACTCTCTCAACAAATTAAATTATAAGAGAATTTGTCTATATTTTAAAAGAAGAAGAAAAAAAGCTGGAGCTTAGTGAAGTAATATTTTTAGAAATTCATTAAAATTAATAGTCATACAAACCAATAGGAACTAATGGATTTTCATTAAATTTCCGATAAAGCTTTTCTTTGGGTGTTTCGATAGGCGACGTATCCAGATCCTTTCGTAATTGCAACCAATCGAATTCCGGCTCTGGTGAGAAATCTTCTGGTCGAGGAAAAGACATATTAAAAGTAATTTATTGTTTAAAAGCAATATAATATCTATTTACAAATAATAGTTAAAATGAAATGTCTCTGCAACAGCAATAGCTTGTTTTGTTAAATATCTATTTTGAAGCTTGACCAACATAAACCACATAATTTATCACTCTTAAATTTACCTTTAAAATATGTGAAATCCATTGATCTTTATAATATAACTGGATGGACATCTGCGGCTAAAATTTTCGAGCTGTCGTCTGCACACCATTTTGTAAAAGAGAAGGAAACTTTAGGGTATCTCTTTCTATCCTAAACACATATAAGGCAATGTGGCATTTGACATCGTTCACTAATTTTTATGAATATATGAGATATAACAATGAATGATTAGTTAAACGAAATAAATATTTTGATAAAAGGTTTGAAGTAAACACTTGTCACTTGTTTCTTTAAATAAGTCGATGTATGCTAATATATTAATACTTCCTCCAAGCCTATAACCTAAATAATCGTTTGAACGTAGGACTTCTACACAAAGTTTCTCATTCGAACAAAAGTAATCAGGTTTTAGCGACCTTATTTCATTATAATTATCTAAAATTACATATAATTTGGTTTTTGAAAGCAATAGTTGCAAGGGGTGTGTTTATGTCCATCCAGTATAGTATAAAGATAACTGGTATAATCAAATAGAAACCCACTTCATCATTACCATATATAAATTTTTTTTTGTCTTTGCGTCTCACTAACCATTGGGATTTAACGCAGATACTATAGATAAAGGTTGATTTTCATTCCCTTTGTGAGCTAAATAATTTCCGTATATATTGGTTGAGTATCTTTAGGCCCTGATGATGATGATCTTTAAGCCCTAATGAGCACTGTAGGTACCACTGATAGCGGTATAAATTTGAAACACGAAACTAAGTGTTCTGTTGTGTTTTAATGTTAAACACACGTTTAAACTTTGTTTTATTTTTTATTAATTTCGATACTACGGGCCAAATAAAAACGATCAGGGTAGGAAATAAGAGTTATTGTCTTATAGGATGTTCAAATTGATATAAAAAATAAATTCCTGGTGGTCATGTCAGAAAAAAACCATGAAATAAGTGGGTTCAAGCACGCAACAAAAATAATTATGTACATATATTATTATTATTATTATTATTTATATTTTCACGAATCTTGGTTATTTCTAAAAGATGAGTACAGCCAAGAACTTTGTCAAGAAACCAATCACTTTCAATAATCTAATTTTAGTTTGAATTAAGTTATGTACATCTTATCTTTTGTAGTTCCTACAGGACATATCAGGTCACTATGACGTAGAACTTGGAAATGTAATTTTTGTACCATATAAGCTAAATTAATTGGTAACATAATGACTAATTCGTTCATCTAAAGTGATGTTATTGTTAATTTGCAAACTATGGTCCGATATAAACAAAAATTTTAATATCATCAGTGTTAAACCTACACGAGTTTACATTATAGCTCTAGAGGTTATACGAGTTGAGTTGTTTACATTTCAAAATGGGACTAAATCAGTTAAGTGACCCACCCAAGTAAACCTAATTCTCAATTAATTCGTAAATTATTGATGAAAATACCAACCAGGATTTAATTTTTTAGTAGCCATATATAATTATTATTTTTCGATCTCTATGTAACATGTTGCTATATATTTACTAACAGCTGTTACACTTTGAGACTTCACCATTTTTCCACCTGGTTACTTAGTGAGTTCTCAGTAGGGTCATCAACGACTAAACATGATCCACATACATAACTGGAAGAACAAATGGCAACATTTGTTAATTGACAGAAACTTGAAACAGAGGTTAAGTCGTTGTTATGGACTGAGGGGACAAAGCTAATTGTTTGCCTCACGGTTCTTATGGCACACACGTGTCTCTATTATATAGGCACCGTGTTTAGCCGATGGTGGCACTAGTTAGAACGCACAAAGTGCCGGCGTGACCAAATTTTGAAGCTTGAAAGTGTTACAACTGTTGGTAAAAATACAGAAACATGTCAGATCTGGACAGAATAATAACTAGATATGGTTTTAAAAAGTCCATCCTGGCTATTATTCTCATTAACCACTTCAGAAGAGAGCGGGTCACTCAGCTGGTTTGAGTAAAGTTGGGATATAAACTCAACTTTTATAGCTCCTAAAATTGTTAGGAAAAAGTGTGTATGCTCACCACCTATAACGTAAAATTTAGCCCACAATAGACAATTATCTAAACACTAACAAAAACAAAACGTGAGCAAGGTTGTTCATTATTTTGTCAAAAATGCAAGGTACAGTGATGGAATTTCTAAGCAACATTTTGTAAGTAGCCGCTCTCTCACACCCCCATAAAATGTGTCTGCCGTTGTTCTGATCTCACTTAAAATACTAAGCCTGACTGATTCAATATCATGATTGAGGTATCGTGTAGCTAATTTAATACTAAACTACTTTCAAACTTGTACATACAATACAACCCAATAAATAATAGGGTATGAGGGGAAAAAATCATCCAAGATGGCCTTACTCTGGTAATAATTATCAGGTGTTTCTGAGGTCTCACTAGCTACCGGGGGAGCTAAGGAATTATGGTTAGCAAGCACTTTCATAGAAAAGTAACAATTGTAGTAAACATGGTCCTGAAACCTTAGATTGCTCCTGGCTTATATTCGAACCCTATAAACTCCCAGGATAACTGTAGTGATATCACTGGTAAAAGAATATTTGGCATCATAAAGCACCAAATATACTCTCGAGTCTACCACCCACTCGGTAGTTGTTCACACTTAAATTCCCATCACTTTCAACAACAGTTACTCCAATACGGTCCAAGCGACGCTCCCGGAACATGTGCTTCTCCCCCAACACCCCAAAGAGACGAGAGCCTAACCACTACTCCACAAATTACCTTTATCTCTCACATTTTGTTGCCAACTTACAAATATAGCTTGCCCTAACTGTACAACTATATTAATTAATTAAATTAAATAAACTATGAATGATAAACACATATAGTTGTAAATTAATAGGATTGTTTTCATCACCACGAGTTAAGATAATCGTTTAATTCAAGGAGTATGATTTTGTGCAATTAACGCGGGAGATATTATTACATATTAATTTAACAAAAGATAAGGAAATTCACCTAGCTAGTTTAAAAATAACATATCATAAGCCAAGCCAGTAATTTTGAATTATTTAATGACGTGTTCAATTTAATGTTAATTTAAAACCACATTAGTAAAAAAAATCTGTACCATGGTTTATAAAAAAGAGGTGTGGTTGTATGTAGGTTGTGAAGAGTCCCATCTTCTTCCGCCAAGAGGGCAGCCCCTGCTATAGCCAGACACTCACAGAGGTCCCCAAATTATACTGGGGGTAGGGACACTTGGATCCCGTGTCCTGTGAAAAATATAATTTTCCAAGTGAATGCGGCTTATAACAAAGTAAATAAATTGACTCCTCAAGCAGCCTCTTGACCCAGGCACCACAAAGTTTATATGAAGAGGACTGTCCAACTCATTCATCTCATTGTCACGGTCGGTCATCTTGTCAGAGAAGGTTAGGATGACATTATTCTCTGGCTGGTTGAAGTGGGTTTGCCCCACTCTATCGAAGATAAACATAACTTCTAGGATGTCCAGGTCAATAAAGGAGTTTAGCTTGACTTCGTAAATCTTTGAACCCTTGATGATGACTGCGGGATCTGAGAGGTTAATCCACCAAATCAAGGTGGAAGTGCTAACACGTTACCTTGATCAGATACTCCTAAAAAACATTCCTCAACTATGGAATGATAACAGCACTGTAACCCTGTGGAATGCACAAATAATCCGTTTGGGATCCAGTCTCCCATCTGTTTGTCGTGAGACTCGGTCATGGACCTTAGTATTTGGTACCTATTGGATTTGTTAGCACTGATAGGTAAACACAGGAAGAGATTCCTTGTTGGTGTTATGCAACTTTTCAAAGACCACCAACTCTATTCCATGATGGTACTTGGAACTTGGAGCACTATCTGGCCAAGTTCATGACGTAACGAAATGGTCAAAAGGTCGTTGATCACATTAACCGTGAAATGGTTCATTTCTCGTATTGTTTAGTTCCTTTTCTCTCCACCTTAGCCGGCAGCATCCTCTTTATGCCTAACATAAACCCTGACATTTGCTTCGGTTGCCGCTGAACTTGGTACCCATGGGGTGGAGGGGGGTGGAGGGAGGGATGCGGTAGGTGGGTACACCTCCTTCCCTTTGAGTTGGACAGTCCACCTTCACGTTAAGATTAGAGCAAACATTAACACCTTTGGGGCTGCTTGCCTTGAAGATTCACCCCAAGTGACCTGGTGGTCTAGGGGTAAGGTGTCGGACCTCTGTGCTGGGGGTCCGGGGTTCAATCCTCTGGTCCCGGCACAGATTTATTTGATTGCCAAACCCTTCCTTCACCTCTGACAAGACGTGTATTAATCACAACTTGTGAATGCGTGGAGTGCCAGACCTACACCGTGGTTCGGATCCCACGTTAAACTGTAGGTCCTCCATTTCATCTCGCAATCATCCTACGATTACACATTAGCGTAAGTGCGTACAACCCGAATGGGTAGTAAGACGCGGTGCTAATAGTAATAAAGATTCACCTCATGGCCCTATAATAAAGGTATTCTATAGTGAAGCTCGTCATGCTAAAATCTTTTATTTATTTTTTGAAACACTTCGTAATTCAGTCCAATTTTCATAAGAAGAAACTTATTGGAAAGCTAGAAAAGTTATTCAATCGTCTTTCACGTATTTATACGGTAGGTCATGTTATTTACATCTGTCACTTTTGACAGATATTATCAACATCTATAAAATAACAGTAATAATATAATAAAATATTATCAGGGTTGACTGAAAAAAATAATTGTATTTTCTTAAATGCTTTTCCTACAAAAATTGGATTATACCTGATCGGGCTTTGCGTATTTTTACACAAATGTTGTAGATATGATTAAGGCAAGATTTTTAGGAAATGTACCCAAATTTTCGTGAAGGGAGAGTGGGAAACAATTTAGGGGGAAAATCCTCAGCAGCACATCCAACTGGGTTTCTAACTCTAACTCCACGCCTTCTTTAATCAAAACTATTGCGAGAGTGACGCCTTAGACCAGGGTTTTTCAAACTCTTTTGATCGTGACCTTAAAGAAATAAAGGTGTATTGAGGCGGACTGGATAGAGTTAGCTCAAGATAGGGGGATAGGGTGTAATGAGGTGGACTGGGTAGAACTAGATCAACTCATGGTAGGGTTAGGGTGTAGTGTGGCAGACTGAATAGAGTTAGTTAGCTCAAGATAGGAATAGGGCGTAATGAGGTGGACTGGGTAGAACTATCTCAACTCATGGTAGGGATAGGGATAAGTGGCGTATTTTTGTAATGAACTTTCAAGCTCCATTGCCATAGAGTAAGTAAATAAGTATATATTTATTTTAAATTTCACAAAATAGAACTATTTATTATGCTTATAAATAATCTACTTTGAACTTGTTTACAGCTCCGGGGTCAATTACAAGATGCACTTGTCTTCAATCTGTCCAACCACAGATAAACACGGGAGGCAGTGTTTTACTTTTTTTTTTCTATCTTATTTTAGTGAGAAGATTTCTGAAAGAGATTACGTCTTGTAATTGAGCGTATGCCAATAAACCGTCCTTGGAACGGACCGTGATGTCGGGATTGAATGAACGCATTCATAAAGACGTTCTAGTCACCAACAAAATAACGCAACCTTGGTTGAGGTTATGTGCGCATCTCGTTCATACGGATTGTGGATTTCACTTAGAAATATTCTTGGAACAAGTCGATCTGTAAATTAAACCGCCTGCGACGCACAAAATAAATCGTTTGAGAATAAAGAACCAACCTTATGTAGAGATTAGCTGCTTTGAAGAAATAGTAATATTATTTACTGACTTAGCTGGAACGAAAAATTGAAGTATTTAATTAAACCAAGTCGTATAATTAGTAATATAGCTATATATACATGGGCCTAAGTATATACACTCCATTTGACCTGAAAGGTAGCACGCACTCTTAGCTTGATGGATACACTATGTCAATGGCATGTCGTGGAATGTTGCAAGGGAGGCAGACATTGTTTAAACTGTACCTGTGATATGTTCCCGCCCACTTGGTGGCCCTAGTTGACCAATCGTGCTCTGCATGCCTCATACGACCCTAACTTATATGCTCTACTATAGTGGAATAAAACCAGGTAAGCTTGCTATCTTACAGGGTAGACTTAGGCTAGAGTCCAATTTTCATAGGGAGAACCTTATTGGACAGCTAGAAAGGTTACTAGCCTATATCTACTTTCACGTATTAATACGTTAAGTCATATGCAGGTGTTATTTTTGAAAGGTATTATCAATACTTATAAAATATTACTAATGTGGTAAAATGTTATTAATATTGACAGCACAACAAATTTTGGTATTTTCTAAATATTTATTTCAACCTAAATCCTACAATATATATAAAGCTAAAAGTAGGTCTGCCCGGAAAGAAAAACCCACTTCCTGATGAGTTGTAAAACTGAAATCTGGCAGGAAGGTAGAGGGATTTCTCCATATAGCTAGAAAAATCTAAAAACGGATAATTTCAAACTAAAGTTCCGGGAATTGGGGACGGGGGACTATAATTAAAACAAATACAATTTTTTAGAAGAGGTAGAAAATTAAAATTTGGCAGAAAGCTAAAGGAACCACTTCAAATAATAATAAAAGGCTGAAAACCTAGATGAGACTCCAGGAAAATAGAAAAGGGGGGGAGGGAGATTAGATAAATATAATAGCTAGTAAGTGTCGTAGAAAATCTAAATTTGGCAGCCAGATAGAAGGACATCTCTAGATAACAAAAAAATACTTAAAATTTGAAATTTGAACTTTAAGGTGGGGAAAGGGAGGTTGAAAGTTTTCAAAATTCATCGATGTATCTTTTGAACCAGCGGAAATATAGCCTTTAAATTTAAAATAAATATTTATTTCTAGAATTGGGTGAAATCTTTTGAGGTACTTTTCAAATGTCTTGCCCTAAGAGGGTAGAGAGGGGCAGAAAAGTGTGGGACTCACTAGCTCAATCATCACCGTACTTCGCCAAACCCTGAGTCTGGAAACTTGAAATGTTGATTGGCAAGAAGGTAGCTGGATTTACCCATACAACCAGAAAAATATAAGTTTGGAAAAATTCAAAATGGAGTTAATAATTAGAAAAAAACCCTTTTTAGATGAGGTATAAAATCAAAATTTGGAAGACAGGTAGAGGGACAACTCCAGGGAACCAAATACATCTTAAAATTTGAAATTTCTAATAGTGAAATGGAGAAAAAATGGGGGGGGGGGGGGTTTTAAATTTTAAAAAACAAATAGAAAGAAATA